>CANUEP010048271.1:0-310990 GCA_947857235.1 Jatropha podagrica | reverse complement strand
CAAACTATCCCCTTTTTTAATTTATAAAAAAAAAAAAAAAAAAAAAAAAAAAAAAAAAAAAAAAAAAAAAAAAAAATCTGACATATCTGCTTGATTTCTAAAACCAATCCAAGTCTTAACACTTATGTCACACGACCACCTCCTTTTTTCTGCCTTCTAAAATATTTCAGAACGGGACTAATTGTAGTTCATAAGTTCAGAAGAATGGATCAAATAAGCCCAAAAAAAGCTTCAAGCACGAAAATCCAAGCCCAAAAGATATGGCCCATCCAAAACTATCCGATAAACAGGGTGACCTGTGGGGTAAGTGCAGTATGGTCATTTCGATCATTCGGATTCGTCTATATAGTCGGCTGTTTGAAAAATCGCTGAATCAGATTAGGGTTTAAACGATTATTGGAGAGGCGGAAAGTTCTCCCGTCACCAGTGGCGGCTCGGAGGCGAAATGGCTAGAGTAATACTTCAGATTGATATGATATATATCAATTTAAATGTCGCACATAGTTCTTCTTGGAAACTTGTGAATGTAGTTTCCAGGGTTTTATCTGTGCGTATAGCGAAGAATCCTTTCTGCTTGAGTCTTCTCCTTGTTTCCATCTTCATGGAGATGAACTCCAATGATATTGGATTACAGTTATCTTTCTTGTTAAATCTCAACTCTGTATTCTTAGTACAGAAAAAAAGAATAAAAAATTGAAATCGATAAATTAAAATCAATTATTAATTTTTAAAATCAAAGTTAAATTGGCAAAAAAAAAATAATCATGTGGTCTTTTTTTTCTCTCCTTTTGTACTAAATAATAATAATAATTAAAAAGTAATTCTCAAGAAAACAGGAAAAGTGGATTGTTTTTTCCATTATTTTCTTCACACAAAAGTAAATCTCATCTTACAATAGTGCATAAATCAATAAGATGAGTTTATTTTTTTCACAATAGATTGGTAAACGTTAAGATAATACTACAAAGTTGGTTAAATTCCGTATTGACGGTAGTTAATGGAGATTTAAGTGCAGGTTTTTCTTTAAACCCATCCTCGCAAGATCCAGAATAAGTCATCGCAGCACTGACCCAAGTCTTAACATCACCATAGGATTTAGCTTCAATAGCACGAAGTGAATCCTTAATTTCATCCAATGCATTATCGTAATCCTCGGAGCAATCTGTCAGGGCTGCCTTCAAAGCTGGGTCTGAACTTTTCTTGGTCAAATCAGCGATGAGCTTCAATATGCCAGTGCCCTTCGATGATGCTATGTTCAATGCAGCTTTTGTCAGGCTTTGAAGATCAGTTGCCTGGACTGATCCCAGAGTTGACAGGCAAAAGTCCTTGTATAAGGTTTTTTGACAGGATTGGGTTACTAATACTGAAGCTTGGTGACTCTTAGAAACCATGGCCAGAAACAAGGCAAAGAAAATTATTTTGGGAGACATGTTTTTTTTTTTAGATCTTTCTCCTGTGCGATTTGCTCTTCCTTTTCTTCTTGTATATATATTGACACAAGTGAACATATATTTGGTAACTTTGAACAAATATATTATTTTGGGTAGGCAATTAAGGAAATAAAAGTAACGTACCAATTTATGAAATTGCCATTTATATTATTATTTTGATGTATTGGTTTTGTTTATACTATATTTGGGCATTTTGCATTGTAATAAATTGATTGGAGAGAGAACATGCGGATTTGTTTATTATTTTTCATATATGAATGGTGAATTTTAGATATAAAAACTTAAAATTTAAATGGATTTATTTTCATTTATTATTATTAATTTTTTTTTAAACTATTCATATTTGGATCCTATTATCAGGACCCTTAATTTGATTCATTGCCCCTTTCTGCTGATGTATTCAGTAGGAGATCGAATTTGATTCTTTTCTCATTTATTACTTTTTATTTATTGCTTTATGTAAATTTCAATCTTACAATAATACATCCGAAATGAGCATAAAAGGGTAATTAATGTTTTGCCAAGAGATTGGAAAATTTTAATATAACATCACAAATTTGGTTAAATTGTGTGTCGAAAGTACTCAACGGAGATGCAGCTCTCTTGAAACCATCCTGGCACGTTTGAGAATCAGTCATAGCAGCACTAACCCATGTATTTAAATCATTATAAGATTTGTTTTGAACCGCACGAACTGAGTCATTAATCTGACCAATCGCATCACTATAAAGCTCTTCACATTGTGCCAAGGCTTGCTTAACAATTGGATTCGAAGGTTTTTTCCGCAATTGAGAAATGATTTTGAGTATTTTGCTTCCATATGAGGATGAAAAGTGAAGTGCATCTATTGTCAAGCTCTGCAGATTAGTAGCTTTGGATGATCCTAAAACTGATATGCATGCGTTTTTATATGAAGTTTTTGCGCACGATTGAGCCACAAATGGGGAGGCTTGGTAACTTTTGGAAATCATAGCAAGAAAGAGGACAATGAAAAATATTTTTGAAGACATGATTTTTTACAAAATTTCTTTTTCCCTTGCTGGTTTCTTCGCTCTCATTCTTCTTGTATATATACTAAAACAAAATGAATTTAGTCTACTTGTGGATAATTTTTCAAGAAATGAAAAAAAAAAGAAAAGAAAAGAAAGCTTGAAGTTCCATATTAAAAGAAACAAATCAGAATGTTAATTAACAAAATCACTTACGAGGAAAAAAGTCCTGATTATGGCTGGAAGAAGATCTTATCAGCCTTTATTTGAGATCTAATAAAATTTCCAGAAATGTGTTTGAAATCTAACAAAATCTCACTTGCAGATACTCTGCACTTTCCAATTCTAATCTCTTATTTTCCTTGCATGTCAAATCTTATAACAAAACGCAAATTTGAGGGTATTTTAAATGGTTTACTCCCTCGGAGGTATGACCAAAGTCTTGCAAAATGTTAAAAGAACACTACATAACTGGCTAAACCTCGTATTCTCTGCCGTTAATGGAGATTGAATTGCTGGTGGGTCCTTAAAAATTGACTCGCAAAATTCTGCCGCATTCATGGCAATAGCCACACATGTATGAACTTCATTGTAAGATTCTGTATCAGCAGCGACGCGTGACCCCTTAAGTTCAATGATCTCTGTCTGATATGTCTGAGAGCAATCCATCAACTTTTGTTTCACTTTCTGATCAGAAGCTGTTTTTTGCAATTCGTTGCACCGTTCAACCAGTTTGTCTCCCTCCGAGGACAGCACATCGAGTCCATAATTTGTTAAGCTTTCCAAATCTTTAGTACTTGCCGGAGCTGATCCTAAAGCCGATATGCATAGATCTTTATATAACGTTTTCTCACATGATTGGATTACTAATTCTGAGGCTTGCTTGCTTTTAGAAATCATGCCAAGAAATGCTACAAAGAAAATAATTTTGGAAGCCATGACGACAATTTTTCTTTTCTTCTTTTTCGTATATGTATGGTAAGATTAGGTTTTGGTATTTTAAGGTTTTCTTAACTGCTTTCTTTTTTTAGTTATCTTTTAGTGGTTTTGTTTCAATTAAAAAAGTCAAAATGTTTGTGGGAAGAAATTCAGATTATTTAGCTTAATTAACATTATTTATTATGATTAAGTTTAATATGAATATTACTAATTAAATGAGTTATAATAAAAAGAAAAGCAAAGGTTTTTACTTATAATTTAATTAACTACAACTCTTTCAATTTATTTATAAAATAAAAACTATTTATGCCTTTTAATTTTATAATATTTTCAATACATATAATGTCGGAAATTAAATAAATTTTCAATTCATTTTATATTTTCAGTTCAACAAAACATCATCACTAAGAAGTCTATGATAAGTTGTGAATTAAGTTTTAGAATTTTTCTTTTTAGTTATAGGAATTGAGATTTTATGTAAAATAGTGAATGCAGGAATTAATTTTTATTTGTTATTCTTTTATTAATTAAAGATTAATTACTTTTTTTAGAAGAAAGATTAATTACTTTTGAATATCAGGAATTGAGGTTTCTATTCTCCCTTACCAATACTAAAAAAAAAAAAATACTTTCAGAAAAGCAAGAAAAAAAATAAAAAATAAAATAATTAAGGTGCAATATGTAGTAATATTTTATAAAATATTACTATAAAAAATTGAAGGAAGTAATGCTTGAGCTTTGGCTTATCAATAGTATTAACTTCTTAAGTGTCTAATTTTTCTTTAAGCAAACAATGGTATTAAATTTTTTTTTTCTTTTTTTTTTAAAAAAAAATGGTGAAACAAGATGTAACCTGAATTTATTATTAGACCGTATATATACACTTACCAATAAGTATGCGTTTTGAAAAAATAGCATTGAAGTTAAAATTATCTGAATTTGAACTTTTAAAGAACCCATGAAACGATATTTGTTATTTTCTAATAACCCATAAACAAAGTTGCTAATCCAACTTAATTGTTGGGAGAAACTCTAAGTTAATTTTTTTTATTTTGGCAATTTTTGATCTATGCTTATATAAAAAATTCATATCCTTTGTAAGAAAAAATAGAAAGTAATCACTCGCACCAATGTTAATATAGATTCATCTCCATTAGAAATTTCGATTCATTACATAGAGATTATTCCTCTTTCTTTCATGCTAATCTCTCATCATAAAATAAAATAATGCATAAACGAAAGAGATTATACTAGAAAGAGTCTACTGTTGGGCCAAGAGATCTGAAAATGATAAGGCGATACTACAAAGTTGGCTAAACACTGTATTGTACTGAGTCAGAGGAGACGTAAATCCTTGTTTCTCCTTAAACCCTTCCTCACAAGACTGTGTGTCAGTTATAGCAGCACTAACCCATGTAGTAACATCTTTATAAGCTTTAGCATCAATAGCTACCATCGAGTCCTCGAGTTGATCAATCGCATCCTGATAGATCTCAGAACAATCTGTCAAGCATTGCTTCACAAATTCATCCGAACTTTTCTGATACAATTCTGCAGTTTTCTTGTGGAGTTCAGTTCCATTTAAGGATGCCATTTTCAGAGCAAATTTTGTTAGCCCTTGTAGATCATGCACATCACTTTCTGGAGCAGAACCTAAAGCTGATAAACATAAGTCCTTATTCGAGACTTTTTCACATGACTGGGTTACTATTTCTGATGCTTGATGACTAGTTGAGATAATACTAGCAACAGAGAGTACAAAGAAAATGATTTTAGAAGACATGATGAAAAATTTTCTCTTGGCAAGTTTTTTCCTTTCCTCTAGTTATTGTATTTATTTTGATGTATACGATTGACTGAGATTAGGGTTTGGCATTTTTAGATGTTTTTAACTAGTTTCTGTTTTTGGGTATGTAATTCTAGAAATTTAAGCTTCACCATTCATTTCAGTTGGTTCTTACATGACCAAGTAAAAGGTTGTAACTATAGTTACTGAACTTTTTTATCAACCAAAAGTTTCTAAATGCATATCTGTCCTTTTCCTCCTTGTTTTGCGGAGAACATGACTATTCAATTTGAAGAATTTATATTTCCCTTCTCTTCAATGACTGTCATGTCATGAACTTGTACTTGCTTTCATGTATGATGTTGTAATATTAATAACAAACATCATTTTCAATTTGAAATTTGAGATTAGAAAGCGAACTTTTGTGATTCGTCTGCTAATTCCTAATTTTAATGGCACAATAAAAGAAAAATAAAACCTTTCCTGAAAACGGACAAACCCTAATTAATTGAATATGTTGAGAATAATAAAAAAGAAAATGTACATCTGCCATTGCATTTATTGTCTTTGGCCTTACCCTGCAATGGCCAACTGCACATCTTAAAAAGGTAAATACTTCCAGAGAAACATTAAAGTACCGGTAAGAAGTTAGTTCCTCATTTACTATCATTACTCCAAACAAATTTTATAACTTTGCTCTATATATGAAGCAAAGCTTGCTAAGGAGAGCTCAAGAGGAGATAAAAATGGAGGAGATAAATCACAGAATAGTGAATGTAAATGGAATAAACATGCACATAGCGGAGAAAGGAGAAGGTCCAGCGGTATTATTTCTCCACGGATTTCCAGAACTCTGGTATACATGGCGCCATCAGATTCTTTCATTGAGCTCGCTTGGATTCCATGCTGTTGCTCCAGATCTTAGAGGCTATGGTGATACTGAAGCTCCAACTTTAAGCAGTAGCTACACGTGTCACCATATTGTTGGTGATCTGATAGCTCTTATTGATCATCTTGGAGAGGAGAAAGTTTTTCTTGTAGGACATGATTGGGGTGCCATTATTGGATGGTATGTGTGCTTGTTTAGGCCTGATAGAGTCAAGGCTTTTGTTTGCTTTAGTGTTCCTTTCAAGCCAAGACATCCAAATATAAAAACTGTGGAAAGCATGCGCCTTCTCTTTGGAGATGACTACTACATCTGCAGATTTCAGGTTCTTTCAAAAAACTTCTTTATATTCATGTTCTTTCGGATTTTTTTTTTTTTTTTGTGTGTGTGTGTGTGTGTGTGTCAACTAACGCAACAGGAAAAAAATTAATATGTAGGAACCAGGGGAAATTGAAGAAGAAATAGAACGGGTTGGCACAGAAGAGGTTCTAAAGAAAATATTTACAGATCGAAAACCAGGTCCACCTTGCCTGCCCAAAGAAAATGCATTTGGAATTTGTAAAGAGAATCCAATTTCCTTACCCTCTTGGCTCAAAGAAGAAGATCTTGCTTACTATGTAACCAAATTTAACAAGAAAGGCTTCACTGGAGGATTGAACTACTACAGAGCCTTGGATTTGTATTTTTTTTTTTTACTTGAAATACTATGAAGAATCATAATTTGATTAATTTTCTTGTGTTAATAATTAATTAGAGTATGGTTATTGCAGAAATTGGGAGCTCACAGCCGGATGGACAGGAGTAGCGATTAAAGTGCCAGTGAAATTTGTTGTTGGAGATGCTGATACGGTTTATACAACACCAGGAATGAAGGAATATGTACAACGAAGTGGATTCAGACATTATGTGCCATTTTTGGAGGAGGTTGTTGTGATGGAAGGAGTTGGTCATTTTATCAACCAGGAAAGACCAAACGAGATCAACAATCTTATCTATGACTTTATTACCCAATATTGATACTATTTTCTAGGTTTTTGTTTAGATATTTTCTGTAGCAGAATCTATGTTTTTGCCCATTTGTACGAGAACATTTGCTTTAGTTGCCATGAACTTCATTAATCTTTGCTAGCAATTCCTATGGAAATTAGGCTGTTGATAAAGCAAAACGCTTGCGAGCTACTCGCAGTTCCAGGCAGGCTTGCTTAAACCCAGATTGCTGGATAAATTTAACAAACCAAAAAAAACCTTATCACATGACTGCCTCCATATCGAATGAGCTGTAAGCTAGCTCAAGCTGGTTCAATTTTGGATCCTTTTTTTTTCCCTTCTAAATTATAAGCTGTGAACTACCTCCATTTCGAGCCAAAATGTGAAAATTTATAAACAGTAAACGAAAGGAGCCCAGTATCAACAATTTTCAAGGAAGCTAAGCTCAAACGCAATTTTTCAAGTTAGAACTGAATTTGACAAAATCTCAGCTTGTCCCATTTACAAGACTAACTGAAATTAGTTCGATTGTTCGTGTCATAAATTAGCAAATTCTGGTTCTTGATCTACACAACCAAACAGCATTAAAAAGATCTTAATATTCAAACCAAATTGTGCACTAAAGTTTTATCATGCAACAGCAGACGCCTTAAGAAGTATTCTAGTTTTCCAAAAAATTTGCACAGACCAATCTCACGATAAAATTTTGTGAATCAAAAACATGTAGTCATTTAATAAAGTAAGCATAAGAAACTTAATATAAAACTCAAAATATAATCAAGCATTACCATTTTTGTGCGTGAAGTATGATTCCCAAGCATAAAACAATTCAGACTGATAACTGATAACCAAGAAGCATAACATAAACAAGTTCCACAGGAACCTAAAGTCTAACAAAATTTGGGAAAAGTAAACAGAGTGCCTCACAATTTAGAACTAAAAACAACTCAAACCCTAAATCCCCTGCTGTTCCTCCTTCCTCTAGCTCTCTCAAACTTCCTACCTTTTGATCGCACATATGGTTTGGTATGGCTGTGTGGCACACCAGGAGCTGGGCCAAAGTGTTTCACAGCTTCACGAGCACTCTTTGGACCTCTTAAGAGAACCTGAACAAATAATTGCATTAATAAGCCACAAAAAAATACAACAAACCTGGTACCAAGTAGCTATTCATAGCAAACACAGTAAAGTCGTGCCAAAATAAAAGAACGAAAGCAAATTTCATTAAACACAACAAAGAACTGCAAAAATAAAATTCAGATTTCACTGTTCATTATAGACAGCACAATCACCCAAATAAACATCCTAAGGAAATTTCTGATCACATAACACAGAACAGTATAATCAGAAAGAAATTTATGAACTTTTGCATAACCACATCCAGCTTGATATGAAATTTAATCAACACCAATCCTGATCCTGAAATTAAAAGGCAATTATTCAAAGCGTGCTGCCAAGACATTAGCACACTAGTAAAAAAAAAAAAAAAAAGAATGGGCGCACTATTAGAGAACTCAGTCCCTTAGATGTTCTAAAGAGTTGCGATCATCACCGCAAATCATTACAGGTCTGTAGGCTCATCACTGTTCCAATATAGCTTCCCATCCATTTCAACCATACGGAAACCCATAAAGACATATAGTATTCTTCAAACACATTTCATAATGTTTCATGGTAATATGAAAAGCAACAATATATCTCTAATGGCAATCTAAGATCTATATCATTTAATCACTGAAAAGTAAATTTAACTAAATAATACACCATTTCAAAACATATCAACAACTAAGGAAAAAGTACATACTGTGTTCTGCCCCAAAGGAGCTCTCAGAGCTAGCTGATCAAATGTCAAACACTCTCCCCCAGCCTTCTCGATTCTGGCTCTTGCTGTCTCTGTAAACCTCAAGGCAGTAACCTTCAATGCCGGAACCTCATAAACCCTAATGTCATCAGTGACTGTGCCCACAACCACTGCAATCTTGCTCTCCTGTACATATCACAGAAAAGCTACACCATATAAGCCCTAAAACATAAACACCGATCAGATCTAAAAACTAAGGATATATTACATAAAGAGAGAGCCAACCTTTCCCTTCATGAACCTGATGAGCCTAGAGAGAGAGAGTGGGGTTTTGTTGACCTTGCTCATGAACAGCCTCTTCAATATCACGGCATTGAACTTGCTACCGGTTCTCCTTACCAGAAATCGGTATAGCTAATCAAAATTCGTACAATCAAAATCAATTAACCAATCACTTATAAGAGATAAATTGAGTTTTCCATATTGACCGAAAATGCGCACCTTAACAAGAAGCTTGAGGTAGATATCATCAGATTTCGGGGCTGTACGCTTGGTCTTCTTGCTCTTACCTCCTGCTTTCAAATCGATCCCCTGAGAAATGAAAACGAAAATTCATGTCTAATTAGAAAAGGGGAAGAAACAAAACGACGGGCACACCACGAAGATAAGATGCCAGAACAAGGAGAGGAAGAAGAGATTAACCATTGAAGCTTTAGCGTGTTGGACCTCCGAGGCTGCACGCCGCTAATACCGCTGCTGGTTGGAGCTTGAGACGGGAACTAAAATGAGACTAGGGTTTAGAAGGGCATTTATAGGTGCGTTTGAGAGTGAATTGAGGTCTATTGATCTTAATGGTGATTCATCTCCTACCGCAAACGTGTCAACCAAAGTGGGTTGCGCCAGGTAAATTGTAATTGATGTTGGGCCTACGATTTGGGCCCAGAGGCAAGCCCTTGAGATTTTCATCCTCCATTCTATCTGTGGCCCCGTAGGTCATAAAGTTTTCCACAGTTGAAAATGAGAGGAAACCTTTCCACTGCTTCTACAAGGACAATATAAACTTTTTGTTTCAAAATAAAGTTTATAATTCAACTAATAACATATCTAAAATCTTTTATGCAAGCTATAAGAAATTTTAGGTTTTTCTTACTGTAGGCATTATAGTGGAGGCTTCACATGATGTAGCATTTTAAGTCTTTAACAACCTTTATCAAATAATCTGTTACCTGTCTGAATTAACAAGCAACGGACTTTTGAAAATGTAAAATCAATTGAAATCAATCAAACAAGTTAATTGGACAAACACGGGGCATTACAGCTTCAATATTTGTAGAACACCCACTAAAACGGGAGTTTATAGAATTTCAGGAAGATGCACGATAATCTGATTAAGTGATTGATCTTTTGAGGTAAAATAAGCATCTGTAATGTTTACCGGACAAAAAAGAAGATAACAACAATGGAGAAAAATTTACACAACTCCTTTTCATAATATCTAGGCAAAAGTAAAGCTGCATTGCAAAGGTGATGCCCATGAAGTGAACTCTGTCCTGTATGTAAAAGATACTGCAGTTGCTCTTGGCAAACCACTAATCTAGGCGCTCCATCTGCGACATATAAGAAGTTAATTCCACGTTCATATTATCCCCAACTACATTGTGCTAAATAAATAAACAAGTAAAAAGCAGTTTGAACAAGAAAACACAATATATAAGCCAATTAAAAGGTGGAATCATGCAAATCATAGCTACCTGAAATAACCAAAAACTAACAAATGTGACATGATGAATATGGAAGGCATAATTTAAGCACAAAAAGTATTACAGGATACTGGAAATATGTTCTTAAATCACTAAACTTAAAGAATTAAATTATGAAGGATGAAATGTACCATTCAAAAATGCCTAAGTGGCAACTGCTAAAGATATTCTATGTTATTGAATTCAATAACATTAAATAGCAACATCACAAGAAACATAGATAAACTAGGAGTAAAAAGATTTGACAATTGCCTACCTTCCAAAGACCATCATTCAAATAATGCATGTTGTCCACCCCAATTCCCTTGTTGATTGCCTTTCTGTAAACCAGACCAATATTGCTTAGTTATACTTCACCAATCACAAAATAAAGGAAACTGAATTGATAATTGATGAGCTTATCGCCGTCTGTTTCTTCTATGTCTTATCGTGAACATCAGCAACAAGAACCTCAATATGCAGCTCTGAGATATAAAGACCACAATGCACAAAAGTTCCTCCCAAATATTTATATCATAAGCAAATCATACAATATTGTACTGCAAAGGTTCAACAACATTTTCACCGTTTGGAATTTAACAAGGACATCTCTGGTTCAACTCTTAGGAACGGTTCAATGGGAAGTATAGAACTATTGCTGTGAAATCCTGCTCTTACATACAGCAATCTACATCGAAGAAACACTAAGCCTTAATAGTTATGCAGTGGTCAAGGCAAGTGCACGAGGACAACAACCTTAAAACCAAATGGCATTTTCTCTGCCTTATGATGAAAGGAAATATATTACTGATACTTCAAAACTGACAATAGACAGCTATATGGGTTGCAGAATGACTAGAAAGGCTCTGATCCCCTCTATTTTAGGTCCTTGCTAAACAATTACTCCATGATCATGTAATATTTCAGCACTCTTCTAGGGGTAAGTGGAAAAACAACTTTTCCATGATTAATTCCATCCAAGGGTTTGGCACCCTACTTAATTGAAAATTTGTGATTCAAAAAGTTAGAAAATAACTCACATGTCCTTCGCTGACATTTTCGTAAAGCCAATCGCAAGAGCATGTTGCTTTCCTTCAGCCATTATGGCCTAACAGTATCCAAAGTCAGAAATTAATATAAATAAAATAGAGAAAAGCCAAAAAGTTCTTAGGCAGCATATGAAAATGGAAAATGAAATGTTCTTAAAAATAGAAAACAATTCCTCAGGTATGAACGCCCCAAGCACAACAGAATACAATCCATACCACAGGGGTTTCTGCTTCTACTTCTTCATCCAAAGCACCACCTGGGGATGTAAGTCCAGGACACATTATGTTGGCACCAGCAAGGACATATTTTATTGCACCTCTGTCCACTTGTAACTTTTTCATTATGTTTGGATCTACAAAACCAGCAAAAACATTTAGAAGAGTATAATAACCAACTAAAGAGAACAACATTGAAGAGTTGCTTACATTAAATAATAATAGATTGAGAAATATAGAGCAAATAATCCGCAGTTGTTTTTGCCTCTTAAGGAATCCTATAAACCCCAGACCCGAGCAAGAAATCTGTAGTGGCTTTTGCATGATCCTAAGGAGCCCTATAGACCCAAGTTCCAGAGGCTAATGACAGAGTTGGAAAACTCAAAGTTATATATAACTTCAAGAGTGATACACCATCATAACTTCATTTTCAAACATTGTTCATTAGAAAATTATAACCGATACAAGAAGCTAAGTTCCTAGCAGAAAATTCCTAGTAAAATGTAAGGCTTCAAGAAAATTTGTCAGGTGTTAGCACAAGATGGAACCCATGTTTAAAGCACAATACAAAATGTACAAAGAAAACATGGAAGCCTAATTAAAGCATAATCACTGCAGCTAGCAAAAGCAAATAGTCCTTATTTTACAGGGCATTATGTATTACACATGTTCTTTGCTGAAATCCCAAAACATAATATAAGAACCATTCCGTATAGGAAAATTTCATGAGATAAAGTTTAAAGCGTCCCAGCTACAAGCATTATCTCACAACAAAATAAGCAGAGCACCTCACTGAAAAGGGATAAAATAATTTTCTAAACAAAAGAATACAATAACAAGACATATAAATTATTACATTGATGGAGAAGTCGTAGGGTAGGCATGTAAGGCCCATCACGGACATTGAAAAATAGGGGGACATTGTTCACCATAACAAGATTCAGATGATTTTGACTGCAACAAAACGATAAGAATATATAAATACACAAATAAATACCCACTTCACATATAGTAAAAGAGAAAGAGAGAGAAAATTAAACAGACCATTTAGCAATAATTAATGGCGACTTCTTGGGGAGCAAATCCTCCATAACAGGTTCAAGTCCTGGATACTGCACTAGAAGTGAAAATTGTTGCATCAATTTAAATGTAACCTTTTTGAAATGAAGAACGAGACTAGAAAATCCTCACCTCATCTGCAATACTTTGTCGAATTTTACGCTGCACAGATGCCTTGACTTGGTTCTGTGAAGATACATCTTCGGATGAAAACCTAATAAGCACTAAATAGTTAAACTATGCATAGAAAATACTCATCTCTGGATAACGGCAACACAAATCGAAATCAAAAACGAAAATCATATGTCTAGATTGTGAAGAGACAACTTACTTTTTGAACATTTTGGAGGTGAAGAGATTGAAACCGATAGATCTTTAAACTTTAACAACAAGAATATAGGGTTTTGAGGGGTTTAGATCGATCTATGAACCTTTGTTCCGATAGAGTAACTTCCAGTTTGAGTTGTTCTTCAGTTCTGAATGAAAACCATTAAAATTTGAGGGTACCTCACCGGCGCATTTTAGCCGTGCGTGCATATTAGGCCACTCACTTTTGCGTTTAATTTTGGGCCCACATGGACAGACTTTGCATTAGAGTCCTGGTTTAATTGTGAAAATGGGCCTAATTCGGACATTCTTAAGGTCGCTCTACCGCGAAAATTTTTTTATTTTATCATGAGATTTTTCTTTCTTTTCGCATGTATTTTATCGTCAGATTTTTCTTTCTTTTCGCATGCAGGTATAATTCTACAATCAAATCAACGTGATATTTAGATATAAAATACCTTCAACAGTGATAATTTAGAACCCTCACCTTATATAGAATACTATAGATAAAACATTTTTAAATAAAAATAATAAAAAAACCGAGTTTAGAATTATCAAAATTGAGTTAGATTGAAACCTGGTTGTTTTGAAAGGAATATTATTTTATTATATTTTGTTAATTAATAAATTACACATCTTATTATATATACATTTTTTGAGATTTTGGAGTAAATTAAATATTCTTTTTATGAAAAATTAAATTCCACTATTAAAATTTAAATTTTCTAAAAATTTAAACAGAACACTATTATATTCTTATTTGTTTTGTTTGCAATAAGATAATTCTACATGTCTGTCAAATGCTCATGTGTAATACACTAGACGACTGTTCATAGCGAAAATTTGTAATACTATGATGGGCTTTACAGACAAGCCCATGATACAATTTTGGGTTTGTTAGATAGGCACAAAGTAGTAATGCCTAAAAAATCAATGAAATTGTAAAATTGAGCACAAACAGAGAGCACCGTCTCATGAGTGGAGGATACAGTGTCCATGACTGAATATGGTGTAGATCTTAGCCGTTTATTTGCACTCGGTGTAAAAGTAGTTAATAATTCAGTTGAACTACTATTTCTAACTACATAAATTAATTATTTATTTATAATATAATCATTTTAAAGAATTTAAATTTTATCAATTGAGAAAATAAAAATAATTTAATTTTAATTGGTTATGCTACACAATAAGAATGTAATATTTTTAGTCATTATTTTTAATAAATTTTTAATTTGACTAATTATAGATTTTAGTAAAAAGTAAGAAAAAGCATAACAGCTATAAACAATAATAGCTATCAATCTATAATTTATAATATTTTTAATGTAAACTCAAAATATAATAATCCAACTCAAGCTAATCTTAATTTTGAGATAATTTTCTAATGTGACATATTATTTTCATCTTATTTTATTTATTTATTTAATGTATTTTTATTTACCTCATTGCTTTTTGCTTTAAAATAATATTATTTTTAAAATTAATTATGTTTTTATTGATTTGTGTTGTTATTTCCTTAATGCAGTAAGGTAAGAACATAAATTATAATGAAGTTTGTAAAATCAAATGGAATTGAACTCTTTTTTCTTAATTTTTTGTATAAAAAATAAATTTAAAAATCAAACTAAATTAATTGATTGTGTTAATTTAAGCCCTAATTCATATATTAATAAAATATCCTATTTCGGGTAAAAGAAGATGAGCTTGCTTGATTGTCGGCAAGGTAAAATAAATTATATATTAAAACAAAATTACAATTAACTAATATTAATCACTTTGTCATTGTGACACGTGCTGCGTCATTGGACTATAACACGCCTTACTCTATCCATACAACAAATTTACAATGCAGGGAAATGAACTCCATAACGTTTCGCAATATAGTAAGAGTAGTTAATAACAGTTCACATACCGAATTGTGTTAGTTATATGGCAGTTCTGTATGAATTCAAAGAAGATCAAACTTCATAATCCATTATCACATCTGCAAAACCTAACACCAAAGACCGGAAAAAAAAAAAAAGTCTCTCTGTTAAACTCGAAAACAAAAGCATAAAACGACACCAAAAATGTGTCAAAAATGAAAGAATCTTGGCCCACTTTCCATTTTTGACAGTACCATTTGCGAAGAATTGGATTGAGTGAAAACGTGTCAAACGTTTACACATTGGTATGCAGACCAAAAACAATGCATTTATATCAACCCTTTAATCATCCACCACACTATCTTCTTCTTTTTCGACAGTTTTCTCTGCTTTTTTGTCTTTCTCTTCACTTATCCAGCCATGGCTAGCTTAAGCTTCATTGTTGGAATTATTGGTTAGTTCTTCTTTTTTCTTCTCTATTTGTAGATTCAATTGTTTATATCAGGGTTAATGATTTTCATCGCTGTAATATGTTCTTGCAGGTAATATCATTTCTATACTGGTTTTTGCTTCTCCCATGTAAGTATTGAATTTTCACAAGTCTGCATTGTTTGCCATGTACAAATTAAGGGTACGTTGGCATTTGGAGCAGCATTTAGTATTTTAATTATATTAAAATATTATTTTAATATTATTGTGTTCAGTAATATTATATTTATTATGACGTTTAGAGTTTGAGATAATTTTTCATGAAATATTATCCTCTTTGAAGTTTAGGTACTGGTTTGAACATATGAATTATGATTATAGAATTCATTTGTCAATAAATTTATTTTACAAATGATTTTCTCATGTTTAATATATTACAATTTAAAATAAAAAATTCAATTGAATTCTATAAAATAATATTTAGAACAATTCTTAAATGAAAATTTATTCATTTTTATTTTCTAAAATAACACTGACGTAATAATTTAACAAAATACTAATATAAATAAATCATTCATAGTCCATATATCATAATTAATTAATTAAATTTTAAAATTTCAAATTTTAAGTCCTTATAAATGTTTAAATTTTATTTTTATATATAGATTAAAATTTATTTAAAATTAAAAATTCATTTGAATTCTATATATAATCATAGTCATATACAATAATAATTTCATACTATTTAAAAAAAACTACAAAAAAATAAATGGGGCAATTTAGTCAATAAAGTTATATAAATTAAAATATATTCAAAATAAAAAATTTATTTGAATTCAATATATAATCATAATCATATACAGTAGCAACTTTATACTCTTTAAAAAAATACTAAAAAAAAATAAGTGGAGACAATTTAGTCAATATTTAAGGTGAGAGGCAGTTTAGTCAGTATAATATTAGTGGATTAATATGTGAAATTCATCTGTAAATTTCAATAATTTACCTATGCCTATGCCTATGTTGGTGGGTTAATAGTTTCTTTTATAAACTTTTTATGATGCCTATGTCTATTACCTGTGTTTACCTCGTTAACTGTATGACATTATATTTTTTATTTTTTTATATTAATCAGTTAATCAAATATTTATTTTTAACAAACATTTTTAATTTAAACCGACATATAAACAATTAACTACTAACAATTAATAGTTAATATTTAAACCGTTAATAATTAATAAAATATCTGACAGCTATTACAACAGTTACTATCTGCTAGAACCGCTAAAATTACTGAATAGGTCTTAAATTATGAAATAGAAGTTCACTTCTACTAAAAGAAAGTATTAAACTAGCTGATCAAAACAATTTTCTTTTCTTTAATTTCTTTTCTCTGAGATGATTGAAGGAATGATTTTAAATTGAGTCTGCAGAAAAACCTTTTGGACAGTGGTGAAGAAGAAATCAACAGAAAATTACAAAGGAGTTCCATATATAACTACGTTGTTGAGCACCAGTTTATGGACTTTTTATGGAATTCTCAATCCAGATGGTTTACTTGTCGTGACCGTCAATGGAACCGGCACCGTTTTCCAATCCGTTTATGTCACTCTCTTCTTGATATACGCTCCAAAAGATAAAACGGTAAAAAAATTTGATTAAGAAATGATACCAATTCGAGCTTATTAGTCTTAATTAAGCTTCATTTATTAGTGATTAATCAATTAATCCTTTTATTAATTTCAGATTAAGACGGCAAAGCTGGTGGCGCTGCTAAATGTCGTTTTTGTTGGAGCAGTAATAGCCGTGACTCTTCTAGCTCTCCATGGAAATATAAGGCTCACCTTTGTTGGAATTTTATGTGCTGCATTAACCATAGCGATGTATGCAGCACCTCTATCAGCCATGGTAATTTTTTTTTACAACCCTTATATAAATATAATAATAATTCAATAATTGAGTGCCTGATTTATAAATATATAACGAGATCTCCGATCTCTTTTAAAATTTCAAATATAGAAAATAGAATATCAAATTAAAATTGTTAATTGATTCAAATTTTATTTTAATGTGTAACAGAGAACGGTGATAAAAACTAAAAGCGTGGAATACATGCCTTTTTTGCTCTCGTTTTTCCTATTTCTCAATGGAGGCGTTTGGTCTATTTATGCATTGCTCGTCAAGGACTTTTACATTGGAGTGAGTTATTTAATTACCTTCATCAATTTATAATTTAGAAATTAATAATGCATCGATGATATATTTTTAAGGATTTTATTAATTATTACTAAATTAATATTAGGTGCCAAATGCAACGGGGTTCGTGCTAGGGTCAGCCCAATTGATACTCTATGCAATGTATAAAAACAAGACAGTTTCATCCAAATCAACTGAAGCCATCGAAGAAGAAGGTTCAACCCATCTAGTGAAAGGAGCAATTGAGATGGCTGCTTATAACAATGAGGACGATGAAGGTGATGTGAACAATCGAAGCCTGGATAAAGGAAAAAGTCTACCAAAGCCGGCAATTAATCGACAAAATAGCTTGCAGAAAATTTTGAGAACACTTTCTCTGAATGCTTATGATTTGCAGTCTGGTTGGGTTAATCAGACTGATATACAGAATGGAATAAGAATAGTTGATAATGATCTTTAATTAGCAAATCTATATTGTTTTTCTTTGATCTTGTATGAATGTCATTACAAAGTATCTCTGAATGCTATTTCTGCTCGTTCAACATCTGAATGAACTAAAAAAAAAAAAAAAATACTATAACGTATTATAAATTTTATTTAAATAAATTAAAGTTTGAAGTTATAAATTTATCTCAGGTCAAATGAAATTTATTTAGTAAAAAAATATTTGTAGTTTTTGAATTTTAATATTAGTAATTAGAATTACTAATTGTGTATGTACAGGCGTGATCTTAAAATTTCGAAAGTTTTTCCTATTAAATTTTATAATTTGAATTTAATAATACCACTTTACCGTAATAAATAGAAAGTTATGAGAATAATAAAACAAGGAAAATCAAACCACTAACCAGACAGATCGAACCAAGCATAAACCATTGAAACTCGTTAAAATTTAGAAGTTTCCATTTGAATTGAATCGAACCATTAAATTGAGCTCAATTAAAACAGGAGAGAGACACCAGTGTTCCGCTGCCGATCGCAGCACCGCGATATCATTTCATTCCCGTCCCCAATCAGTGTTTCGGCCACCGTTCGACGCTCCGAGCGACGGCGAACTTGACTTCGGCCATCCCTTCAACGACAGAAGGCTCTTTCCTGCGACGTCGCTAACTCCTTCGACAGTTGTCTCTTTATCGACTTCCCGGCGAGCTTAAGCATTTTCCGGCAATTCCCTTTGCTTGGGTTTGATCCAAAATCGACCCTCAATGCTTTTGAATAACTTATTCTTGATTGATTTGGTCATTGAATGAAGATTGAAGGGGGGGGGGGGGGGGGGGTTAGAATTTAGGTTTCAGTTTTAATAAAATTTTCGAATTTTAATCAATTAGGCATCGGAGGTGAAATTGATTTGGGAATTGACTTCTACATGAAAAACCACGACCAGAGCATGATGGGATATTATTGCCACTTTAACCAATTTTATGGTTTATTTGTTTCTTTCTCCCTTTATTAGAGAAGTCGAATCTAAATCCCTCATTCCACACGGGAGTGGGAGACCTGATTGACTGTGGAAATTAAACAAATTGATATCAAACTAGCTGAATCAAAGAGTTTGAAACCTAAACAAATTTTACTTCTTGGATTCAGTTAGTTTCTATTCAACCTTATTCTATTTATCTCTTATTTGGATTTATTTTTCTTTCTCCAGCCCTAATTCTACGATGGAACTGGTCTCCTGTTTTTTAACTCTCAAGGGCAAGCGCAGTAGCACCATCAACGATATTCCTGACAGTTTACTGATTGAAATTCTAATCCGCCTGCCATTGAAATCGGCCAAGCAATGCATGCTTGTATCCAAGCATTGGTACGCTATAATATCGACTCCTTATTTCGCTCGGAGCTTCCTTTCGGTCAATTATATCTCTACTCTTCTTATTTCCCGTGAAGAAGTCTTACAAACAAGACTATTTGTGACCTCAGAGGCAAGTAGTTTCGGATCTCACGCTTCTCTCCCTTACTTGCCTTGCCCGGCCGTTGTAGTAGCATGGTGTCAAGATTTGGTACTGTGTCGGTACCAACATCTTTATTATATAGGTAACCCACTCACTGGAAGATGGATTCAACTCCCTCCTAGTCCTCCACCTCACGAAAAAAGAACACGCCATGGATTTACGTTTGAGGGCGACGGTAGCAACTTCAAGTATGCTGTAGTTAGAATTCCAATTATACATTTCCGTGACCGCAATCTCAACAATGACCTTAAAGTTCAGGTTTTTACTTCTGATTCTGGCGTTTGGATTGAAAAAAAGTTTACTTGTAGGACTAAAATCTTTGGATTTCCTGTTTTCAACTGTAATGGCATTCCGCATAAAGGAATGTTGTTTTGGATTTGTTTTATGGATGTATTGATAGGTGTAGATCCATTTAATGAAGGTGAATCCCTTCGTGTAATTGATCTCCCACCTGGAGCATCCTCACGGAAATATAATACTTGTGTTGCTGTCTTTAGGGGAATGTTAAGACTTTTAGAGATTGAACATAATTCTGAGAAAGATGTTCTATCCATTCGTATATGGGATTTCAAGGATTATGAAGGATTTGAATGGAGTTTGGAGCATGGCATCAGTTTCTTTGGGCTACAATCCAAGAATACTACTTGGTTTAAGGACACGTACTCCGTTGAACTGCTTTCTTGTGATCCCAACAATGGTGATATTGTGTATATTAAGATGGGTCTCAGCACAATTGTATCATGCAACTTGCGTATGCAAACACTGGATGTGATATGTGACAATATCATATTGGGGATTTTTGATAAGGCCTTCGTATATGTGCGTCCTTGGCAGCCAACTTCCATCCCTAATTCCCTCCCACTGCAGATCACTGATGATATTTATGGAAGATATTAAGAAATTAATTTATTTTTATTTTTATTAAAATTTAATATACCTATCACTTACAATCTGCCAATTTTTTTGTGAAGTGAGCTTATGATTTTATACACCTTTTGTTTTGTGTTTTTGTGAGTAGGGAGAGCTTGTTTTGCTTCACTATCTTTTGAACAGAATGAATATCTGGTTGTTGGTACTTTTGTCTTGCAGGTGCTCGATAAGAGTGTAAATATGTGTCTGAAATTAGATGAAATTTTTAATATTGGAGGATTCTAATGCCTCATTTGTTTGATGTTATTATTATCGCTCTTTCGTTATTGTTATTAGTGTTTTTGTTCGATGAATATATGTGGTGTTTCTGTCAATTAAATTATGATTTCGTGAAGAATATTTTGCTGTTATGGTAGCTCTTTTCGGGATTGGTTCTTTCAGCATTTCTGCATATATATGCAATGTCATATTCATAGCAACTGCCACACTTTGACTGCCAGTTTTCTTCTTAACTGTTAGTGTCATCTTGCCATGAGTGCTCCTCCGGTCAGCAGAATCACGCCGGAGTTCAGGAATGCGTTTTTGAATTAAGAAATGTGTTTTGTAATTAACAGGAGTGATGAAACAACAAAATTTTTCTTATGGCAAAATGTTGTAAAATATAAACATAAAAGCTTTTCTTGGTTTATTATAAATTTCAATTGAAATAAATCAAAACGTAAATATGGTACATTATCTTCAAGAATACACTTATATTTCAAGATCCAATCAATTAACATAAAACTTACATTAAAAATTCAAAATTCCTAAAAAAATTGTAAGATGATTTCGATCTAAGGTCTAGTTTGAAGGAATATAAATGAAAAGTTAAGAGTTTTATAATTTGTGATGGTGGAATCGGTTAGATGCTAGATTGAATATATTGGTCATTTCACAATTTATGTTTATTCCTTTTAATGTTAAAAAAATAACAATTAGTATAAAGGGAGAATAAAAATAATTGACATCTACTTTTATGATTGACAAGAGTGAGGTTAGAGTAGATTAAGTCCATCTGCTTACTTAAATTAGAATAAAAATTATTTTATTTGAATAATTTTGTAGAGATAGGGAATATAATAATCTACACCTCAAACATTCAAATTATTTACCCTTTGGAATAGAATGTCTCTTGACATGAACATGCAATTTTACGAAATTACCAAATTAAAGTTGTTAATCACTCAAGTTTATTTGGTAATTAGCAACTTCAATTACCCCTTACCCAGCCCATGCGTTTCTGTCAACAAACAGTCAAAGCCCAAAAAAAAAAATTATAGCCCAAGACCATTAAATTTGCCTAGGCCCAACATAAGATTTAACTAGTCAAGAGTCCTCCTTACCTGTCCTTCAACAACTGCAGGCTCAACTACCTAACAATTCTCTTTTCTTCTCTGCTATTGCAAATATACAGAAAAACATACGGAAAAAATAAAAAATAAAGAAGAAGCAGAAACACAGAGAGAAATGCCTTTACTGATCTACACATCTGTATCAGCAATGATTTGTGTGATTCTCATATTTTCATCATCAAAAGTGACCAAATCTCAAAACCATCCAACAGCCTATGAAATTCTCAGTAACTACAATCTGCCAGTTGGGTTGCTCCCCAGAGGAGCAATTGGATATGATCTTGACTCTACAACAGGTAAATTTTCTGCATTCTTGAATGGTACTTGTAGTTTTTCTCTTGAAGGATCTTATCAGCTTAGGTATAAGTCAACCATCAAAGGTTACATATCCCGAGGGAAACTCGCAAGCTTAGAAGGTGTTAGTGTAAAATTGTTGTTTATGTGGGTTGATATTGTTGAGGTTTCAAGAAATGGAGACGATCTTCAATTTTCTGTTGGAATTGCTGGTGCTGGATTTCCTATTGATAATTTTGAAGAGTGTCCTCAATGTGGGTGTGGCTTGAATTGTGGAGATCAAAGGAGGGTAGTACCCAAATTTAGATCAAATCGTTTTGTATCTTCCTTGTAGGCAAATTTGGATTTCTTGTTTTAATTTTGATTATTGTTTGATTAGTAGTTAATTGAATTGGGTTGTGTTTGTTTGTCTGATTGTCTTTAATTTGTGTCTCCAACATTATTCTAATACTGAAATGAAAATTTCTGATCTGTGCCTGTGACTGAAAAAGTGAAGCCTTTGATCAAACTATCCTGAGATTAACTGTATTTGGTGTTTACTATCATTGGCCAAATCAAAGCAGAAATTAATATTCATTATTGTTTATCTGTGGTTTATCTTTTGGGTTTAAGTAAAAGGAACTCTGTTTTCTTTTTTGCTTTCCATTAGAAGGGTTTATATTTCAACCCCTGAACAATGCTTGAAGGCTTGACGAGAATGTGGGACAATCCAAAAAGGTCATATGCTGCAACTTCAATTTTCAATCTCTGTACTTATCTATATATTTCAAAACAACTACAGCAAATTGATGAGGGAATGAGAATCAGAAGCTTCCATGATTACTTAATGCGAGGGGTAATTTTTCAGTGCCTGTTGTGTCTGTCTGGTTGCACGCAACGGATATAATAGGTGCGATAATGGCTGTCGAGACTGAAAATCGGTGGAAATTTCCTTCGATAAAAGGTAGATGGACCAAACCCTTTTAACATACGAAAGAAACGGCAAACTCAAGTTGGCTCAAACTGCACATCGTTTAACCAAATAATAATCCCCACGACAATTGACATTCTATTTTACTAGGGCCCAAAAATTAATCAGGCCTGGGCCCAAAACAGCACAAGCATCATTCCTTTCAAGTCTTTTATGCGAAGGTGAGCTTTTACAGATTGGAGATTTGAATTGGAGCTTAGCTTGACAGCAATATTCACAATCCAACTCTCAGGCCCCATTTCGAAGTTCGGGTTCAGCTCACTCATTTTAAGGTTCGATTTGTTAATTTATCAAATAAAAATTCAATGTATTCTTTTTTTTTTCAGCCGGAGCAAATGGATAAAAAAAATAATATATGCGTTTAATAAAAGGAGAGGAATTTAGAAAATGCAAATGCAAATAAAACCATCACAGGAGAAAAAATATTTGGTTTCATGTCACCACAACAGTGCTAAAATAAGCAAAAACGTGGTGTAGCATTAAAGGTTCAGAAATGTTGACGTGGCGTATTATGATTGTCTGTCAGCAAAAAAAAAGTAAAATATGATAAGGATGACAGGTATATGTTGCAATAAATCAGTTGCAGTACACGTATTAACTGACTTTTCAACATACGCGGTTTTATACTCCCGACTCCTTGAGCACTTTACCAGTCTCTTTCTGTACCTTACGTTTGAAGGTTTCAACCTGCCAAATTGAATCTTCTTGGCAGTTGGTGGCGCTATTAAAATAAAAAAGAAAGGGGAAATAAGATTTGTTGTTTTTAGAGAGAATAGAATATAGACAATAGACAATAGAGGGAGAAAGATTCATAAAGACAATGACAAGCCAAATCCATTATTTTTTTCTCATCTCTTGATCCATATCTCTCTCTCCTCCATCGGATCATCCTCTCTTTCTGTTGTATCTCAAATTTCCAACTATAAATTCTCAGCTTTTCTTCTTCAAACATTTTTTTTCCACTTTTCTTTTGTTTTTCTTGGTTTTTTAATCAATTTAGCACATACCTTTTTCTCTCTCTGTACAAATTTTTCATTTGATTCGTTATTTCTCAGTTTCCTTGCACAATTATTTCTGGGTTTTCTCAGTTGCTACGAATCTTTTTCTTTCTTTCTTTTTTCTCAGTAGCAATTCATCCTTTTGGATTTGGAGATTAAGATGATGATGATGACAATGGAAGGGATGATGGATAAGGGAGTCTTGGATGATATTATTAGGAGGCTATTGGAAGGGAAAGGAGGCAAACAGGTGCAGCTATCTGAAGGAGAGATCCGGCAATTGTGTGTTAACGCACGCCAAATCTTTCTCTCTCAACCTAATCTGCTTCAGATAAAAGCTCCCGTTCGCGTTTGTGGTTAGCACTCTCTTCTCTTTTCTTCTACAATGTTATCTTTAACTATTTGGGGATTTTTTATTTGTTTTCTTGATAAGGATTAAAGAACACGAGAGTTTTTGTGATAGTTTTTTTGAATTGTTCATTGGAAGGATTGGATATTGCTAGGCAAGATGCCTATTTAATGATCTTGCAATTGCAATTTGATTGTGTATGGCATCGTGATTTTGATGGTAGTTATTGGTAAAGTGATTGATATATTGGTAACTGCGTACTGTTTGATGATTAATAATTTGATGGGCAAGATTGGTTGGCATCATATTTAGGACTTGATAATTACCAATGTATCTCTCTCTTTTCTTTTTCTCCCTAATCTGGATTTGCTTCTGTGGAAGCAAATGTGTAGAACCAACAATGGCCAGAGAATGGCCAGAGAATGCCTATTATTGTTGAGCCTCATTCTTTTTCCTTCCAAAAAGATGCCACTATTGAATTGATTCAAAAATGCAAGGGGAAAGTAAGATATTTAGATAACACATTAAGTACGTAGATAACAATATGCATTTGAAGCAAAATAAAGAACTTGTCTTTTCCGAGCTCTTCGCTGTTTCTTAAAAAAATATTTTGATTGTTGAAGAATTTAGATTATTTGTCTCTCACTTTCAAAGAAATTACTTCTTTATTAGTTTTATATGGATCTCACTGTTCCTTGTGCAAGCCAACAGGGACAAATCATACCTAATGTGCTAAAAGAAAAGGAGAGAGAAAGTAATAGCATATTTATCTGTTTACCTAATGTCGCTGATATTACTGGCTTGTTACAGGTGATATACATGGACAATACCAAGACCTACTGAGGCTATTTGAGTATGGTGGCTACCCTCCTTCTTGCAACTACCTCTTTCTTGGAGATTATGTTGATCGAGGGAAGCAAAGTTTGGAGACCATATGTCTGCTTTTGGCCTACAAAATCAGATATCCTGACATAGTTTTTCTCTTGAGGGGAAATCATGAGGATGCAAAGATCAATCGGATATATGGATTTTATGATGAGTGTAAAAGGAGATTCAATGTTAGGCTTTGGAAAATATTTACTGACTGCTTTAATTGTTTGCCTGTGGCTGCACTAATTGATGAGAAGATACTGTGCATGCATGGCGGCCTCTCTCCTGAGTTGGAGAACGTGAACCAAATAAAGGATATTCAGAGGCCTACTGAAATTCCTGATAGTGGTCTTCTCTGTGATCTGCTTTGGTCTGATCCTGATGGCAAAATTGAGGGCTGGTCAGATAGCGATCGAGGTGTTTCATGTACCTTTGGAGCTGATCGGGTTGCTGACTTTTTGGATAAGAATGACCTTGATCTCATTTGCCGAGGGCATCAGGTAATCCAATTCTTTTCTTTTTAAGTGAGGATACTGAGAATTAGACATTCATGGTTGTGTTCAACTTCAGTAAATAGAACATATTCTTAGCATCCATGCAGTTTTCTTTTTTCCTTTCAATTCCCTGTTAGAATCTCTTAGATTAGAGTATAATGGTACTCCAAGGAGGCCTAACAGGTGGAATGTATGGATCCCGTAGATGATCTGAAACCACCCACTATTGGGGGACCCCTACTGTGATTTTGTTTTCTATCAATTAAATTTTCTAATTTAGGAAGATTATCTTCCAATCTAATAAAAGGTTCATCTATGATAGAGTTTTCAAAAGTGAAAAGGGACCAAATTGTAATAACCCTTTACCCTACTAAACCATAAAAAGATTGTGACTGATGTTCCCTTCTATCAATAGCGGCTGGTAATTAGGACCCATTGCAATCCTGTTGTAAGTGATAGACAACCAGAAAAACTTCAAGTACAAAACATGTAGAATCAGGAACATAATAGTAATAATTATGAATCCAGCATTTCAGATTAAGATTTTTTCTGTTATGTGGCAGGTGGTAGAGGATGGATATGAATTTTTCGCTAATCGAAAATTAGTCACAATATTTTCAGCTCCAAACTATGGAGGGGAGTTTGACAATGCAGGTGCCTTATTGAGTGTTGATGAAGCTCTAGTATGTTCCTTTGAGATATTGAAGCCACTTGCATCAGCAAGCACTTCTAAGTTGCCCCTTAAGAAGGTTATCCAGAAGTCTATATAACATTTTTTTTTTCTTTTAAACTTGTTTAATATGGGATTGCTGACGATTTCTCCCTTTACGAGGCTACCATAGTAGAAACCATCTGACCTTTTTCTTGTCTGTGTAAACAGCCCCCTAAAATATAGGAGAAGTGTATTTGGAGGCTCATCGGTTTTGGATAGGAGATAGAGCAAGCTCCCTCATGCTACTCAGTTACTGTTCAGTCTTACAAGATGAGAAATGTTTTTTCCTGATTGACATATAGCAGATGATTCAATTTACAATGCAGATTTCTAGAGAAATTCTGTAGATCAACGGTATCTTCTGGCGTGGAGCTGAAAAATTCAAATTTAACACCGTTTGATAACATCCTTATTCCATTGATTAGCATATGCAATCTACAGACAGAGAATGGTCTGCTTTGATTTTTTGTTGAGTTTGTAACAGTACCAACTGTGGTTTGCTCATTCGAGCCCCTCTTGTTGACATATTACCCATCAAATATAATTCCTTACAGGCAGCATGGATTGTATCAGATTGTACTTTCAAGCAACTTGCTTTTGATTCTAGTTTTTTCACTCAACATATATAAATAATATTATTGTTCCAATTTTAATAATTCATAGCAACTAGGTCGTGGTCAAAACTTGAAAGAAAAATCATAATTGAAACAAACTTGCTTATTTAAACGGTGACGATGACTCCAAACAAACATCTAAGGATTGCAACAGTAACAAAAACTATACCTCCACAATTAAAACTGAGACAGTAGTATTGGAGCAACCATGCAAACTATTTCATAAGGGAGGTTAAGATCTCCTTTATACCAAATCAAGAAAATTCTTTGATTCGAAATGCTATTATGTTTGACATAAAAGTGTTGTACAAACAATATAATGCACATAACCCTTTGCCTCTCTTTTCCATGTCAACAAGCAGAGGCTGACAGGAGGGCAAATAAAATCCAGCATTAGAGACCTTTGTCAGACACTGCCTAGATATGAGAGCTGCTCACGTCGAACTGGAGCTGCAAAACATCTAGCATATTTATATGTTAATAACTACCGTACAAAAAGATATTAAAAAAATTTACGTAAAGAACTGCAGAAAAAATGCAAATAGTTTCTTTTTCCCTTATGATATGCGTCTTGCCCGAAAGCTTTATTCAGCAATGTGATGCAATAAATAGAATGTGTACAGCTGAAAAAAAGAAGAATGAAAACAAATACTTGAGGTGATACTTTCAAAGAACTCTTTGATCAGAGAGGAGGAAAAATCAGAAAAAGGATTGGTTGTGATGATCATTTTTTTTTTCCTTGTTAGGATTGGGATGACAATTTTGATAACTGAAAGTCTGAAACTGACTCCAACTATTTAAATAAACTAGCTCTCAAACTAATAAATCTATTTTTCTCGAATAAAGAAGAAAACGGAAAGAATAATAAACTGATTCACATCCTTATGGCAGTTTTATCATTCACCTTTAAACTAGCACATTATCAAGCTTATGTTCAGGGCATTCATCTTCGATTTCCTTTCCTACTTCCTTGAGTACTGGGAGATTTCTCGTTGCCCTTGGCTTCCAGTTTCCTTGCTGTTCGTTGAATAGCAGCTAGCCTTTGGCGCTGGCTGTAACTCTTCCTTTTGCTGCATTGTCATCAAATATATCTATATAAATATTATCTCATTAAGCATCAGTCTTGAACAATTAGACCACCAAAAAGATAAACAGAATAACATACTGTGAAGATATGCAATCCATTACTGATATAATCTACCAAGAATGCATTGCCTCCTCCAACTTAATGACTTGACTTCATAAAGAAACAAAATTGGCATCCGGCATCCTATTTCTTGCTCACAAGGAAAAGGGAAAGGAACCAACTATTCTGATCTTCAACTTTAGGCATAGAAACTAGTTTAGCCCCAATCTACCACCAGATTCTATCATTCGATAGCTGGGATAAATTTTTCTCAGTGATTGAGAAGGATCCTGGGCTCCTAGAGGCTAGTGGTCCTTATTGCCAGACAACAAAATGCCAACAAAAGCTGTGACAGCTCCCACCAAATCTTTCATTTTCAAGACAAATTTCAATGCAACTTTGAGCATTCAAGTTTGATACAGGTGTAAACTGTCAAGAAACTAATGCAGCAATCTGATGGAAAAATTTCGTTGAAAAATTACGGCTAATCCTAATTAAACCACCTGGATCCATTGGCACTAGATATATAAAAGGTGCTTTGAAGAATATTCTAATTTTTTGGATACTCTTTAAGAATTAACATTTAACAAACTTAATAAGAAAGAAAAGGAGCTAATGAAACAAATATGAAACTCTGATAACACGTAGAATGCAATCAAAAAGTATTCCAACCTTAAAAACCACAACCCTGCTGTAAGGACCATCCCTCCTACTGCCCAAGAAACTTTTTCACTAAAAGGCATTTCCTGCACCCACTCCTGGAAATCTTCCAAAATCCCCAAGTTTCCAGGCTTCTGAGGCAACTCGAAATGTGAAGCCTTCCATGAGTCAGCAATAGAATCAAGGCTGGCTTTACCACCATAGCAAGATGCTTCTTCTGTGTCAATGTGCATATAATCAGACAGTTTAACAGCAAAACCGGCAGTGCGGCAGAGCTCTGTGCCATTGGAGACCCATTCAGCAGCCTTCCCACAAACATAGTCATTTACTCCGCATGGTGCTAGAACCTGACAGGTAAACCTATTCAGGATACTGATCTATGCCAAGCATTGAAAAATGGGAAAAATAGAATTTTAAATCTGGCCAACTATATCCTCCCCGCACTCATTAAATGAAGAAGAACTCAGACCTTAACCGTAAAGTTCACTAGTGTAAGCTTGACAGATCCTATCATGAATAGTAAATTTCATTTCAGATAACTGACAGTGAAACACGTATAAATAAAAAACTAAGAAAGAGATCCTAGACCATTATGCATCAGAAAGTATTCAGCAGATTATATGCACAACGCTTGATGAATTTCCCAATATAGAAGCCAAGCAATTGAATACCCACCCGTTTGTTTGAGTCCATAGAGAAATAGGCATTAGCGCAAGCTTGATAGACTCTGTCACAAAAAGAAGAGCATATGAGAGGAGGTCCAGGCTGAACACCAATCTGGGGATCACAAATGGAACACTCCAGCAATTCCCATAAGTGCAAGCACTCTTGGCTGGCCTCCCCAGTCGAAGCCAGTCTCCTAATGGACAGCAAAGCAGGATACGTCTGAGCTACATCACAGCAAGTCTTTCTGCGAAACACCCTGCAAAGAGTTAAATCTTTGGAACCCCTGCTTACCTTTTTTGGAGGTTTCCCTTCAGATGAGAAGGGTGGAAACCGACCACCTTTGGAAACACAAACCCCGTTAAGTTTTCCTGCAAAGACAAAAGGCAGGGTTTAATCTGATGTTTTTAGTATGATGGATGCATAAATAGGAGATTTCCAAAGCGACAAGTAAACTGGTACTCCATAGAACAAATATATATTTATCACAATGACCGTTGGCATTTGAAGAATTGGCTCTTAAAACTCGAGGAACAAAAAATTACTGACTCAATTACATTACACACAAGTTATTCACGCATAATTCAACATTATACAGCAATTGGAATACCGACTTGGTTTCAACCTACTGCTAAAGAAGCATTAGTACTTAGGACACACACCTAAGCAAAGAGATACAGCATAAACAATAAAAAATAACAAAAGTTAGAAGGAACTGCTAATCAGAGTACGTTGCTGATGCAGAAAAATTAATTTAATCGGGGAGTTTATTCTATCCCAAATTCCAACTTTCTAACTTCTGCATGGAATTTGGGATATGACATGTGATCGCAAGGAAGCTTAACCAAAGCCAAAGCAGCGGAGAGAACATTGCATGTCATCTCAATTTTGACTCTCCTTGCATGTTCAACCAATTACACACAAAAGAAGCCTAAAACGTTTTAAAACTTTCAGAAAAATTAAGCATCAAGAGGGAAAGGAAATAGTGAAGAACACAGTAGACAAATTCAGAAATATCATTAAATTAATAATTCTCATACACAGACCAGAACGCGACAAAATAAGTGTCTTCCAAAACAATAACATGAATTTCCCACTAATTTGAATAAAGTAGAACTGGGTTCAACAAGAATAAACGCAGGGAACAAATAGGAGTAGGCGAATGGTCAAATTGAAAAACATTGAGTAGCCCTAACAGAGAAATGGAAAGAAAGAACCTTTACCATAAGAAAACCAGATTTGCAAATGAAAAAGGAACAACAAAATCAAAAACCCAAAATCCCTTGTTTTCATTTTAGTATTTCTAAGCCTTCTTGTTGGGTAAAGCTGCTAACTTCCATCCGCTGCTATGACTGATACATTCAAGTTCAACGAAACGAACTTGAATGAATCCGACGGGTTACCCGATTGACTAATGACTCTGAATGGATTCGACGGGTTGGACTCGATTAAGATACTAGATTGGGCTTAGGCCCACAGCTCATGCAAAAGGAAATTCCCGAATTGAAAACTCAATCCTTCTTCTAGGCACTTGTCATTTTTCTTCTTCTAACATTCTTTTTTCTCCAATCAATTTTTTCTTCTGCCGCTTTAAAATTGAAAAGAAAAAGAAGTAACATATAATCCGAAAACAAAACGCAAATTTTATAAATGAAGATTATTTTTATAAAAAATTAATTATTTTTACAGTTATTTTTCGTCATTATATTTGCATTCTATTATTTCATTTGTTGAACTTTATACTATATCCATAGCCAAGCATGGAAATATTAGAGATGAGCATAACTCAATTTATTAAAGAAACTCGAATCATAATCAAAAGGTCTATGAATCAAATTGAATGGAAATGGATTAAAAGTTTCACTCTTTGATTCTTTGGTGCCTACTATTTTTCTATTTTATATCAATTTTATCTCTATTCCAATTCAAATAATTTGAAATATTAGATTGATTCTGTGTTAATAAAAAAGCTATCCAAAATACTATATTATAGAATTTGTTTTAAAAGTCCCAATTCCTATTAAGTTGGGTACAGTTATTGGGTTTGATTGCATACCATGAACAATGCAAAATGGTAAAGCTTCGAGCAATCCATTGTCTAAACATGGGAATCTGAGAACCTAACAGATGGAGATACTATATTATAGTGTTATTTTTGTGACAAAAAAAACAACTTTTCTTTTTTAATTCCTGTATTATTAATTGACGCTAATTAAGTAAGAAAAAAAAAAAAAAACAAAAACAAAGGACACAAAAATGTTAAACGTCGCACTCAACTCAATATTACAGATTTACGAGTGATATGTTTCCGGAGCATTTTAAAAGCTTAGCCAACCTAACCTAAAAGGCGGCGCAAAATTCAACCTACTTTGTTTCCATCTTGGTCTCAAATTTCATAAATTTTTACGAAAAAATATAATTCGACCACAAAAATTGAGAGCCCACCAACCATAACTCCATCATACCAACCCCATCCAGATTCTTTAAATCAGACCCTCTTCCTCTTGTTTTTTCTTTAGCAAACACCATGCTCGACTTCAATATTTCAACTACCCATATAATATATATAAGCAATATGGCGAAAAGCATAAGAAACCGTGTATAACAGAAAACAACTAACAGCAGAAAAGAAAAGCTATTTACAGATACCATAGAACTACATAACCCATCTCACAGATCATCATCACTAGACCTACAGATCCGAAACATGGAATGTCTACACCACAAAACACACGAACGGACGTACCGTCTGGGCACAACTCACTGCACTACAACCCAAAACATGTCTTCCTTACAGTTGAAATATTACAGTAGCCGGATAAAGATGGATCGCATCCAGTCTCATATTTCACACGTCGTAAGGAGGAGAAGAACTCCTGGGTCCAACCTCGCTTGTCTTCTCGTATGCATCCGACGTCGACCTTCTTCGAAATCGAAATGACTCTCTGCCTCCTTTAACACCATAAATATTGCATAGTTAATAACATTTATCATCATCCCAATTCCAAACGAATTAGAATTTCATTTTAGCATACGACACAAAATCAAATCAACCATAAAATAAACAAAACTTAACTTTCCATTTTAACAGAATCATATCGCCATATAAATTAAACCGCGAGTTTCAATCTAATTGAACCTAATTAACCTGAAAAAACAAAAACATAGCTTCCTCATGTATATCATATCATATATATATATATAAAATATATTTAACTCAATCAGGTTATCAATTACATGGCTAAATTCTTTTGAGCCGAACTTCAAATTTGGCTCAGCTCGTTTATGGCCATCGTGTATATGTATATAACAGTTTGATCGGAATTATTTATGGCAATTAAGCACAAAACAAACTGCTGGGTACTCTCATAGATTCACATAACTTCAAGGAGGAGTGAGCTCTTCACATAAAAAATTAAGCATATTAAATGACCACCACCACAGAAAAGCAAGCACCTTTACCGACGCGTGGCCGGATTTAATTTGAGTGCTTGCGTGGCCGGATTTAATTTGCACTATCAGTGAGTGACAGTAAGACTCCGTATCGCGCAGGGCAACATCAATTCATGAGTTAATTGCAAGTAACCGCGCTTGGCTGGTAAGTAAGGCTAACCTGAACCGTTGGTTAACTTACGTCAACAGCGACGGGAAATGTCATTGTCTGAACCAATAATACACACCTAAATTGAATTATCATTATCCACTTGACCACACAGAGACAAATATCTTTAATGACAAAATTACCCCCCAACTAACCTAATTCATGAAATTTCTAGATGACCCCCATGACCCAGTTTCTCTGGAGAAGCCATCTTTGGCGGTTGCTGAATACTGACCTTACTGCTAAGTGAAAAGACAGGGACATATTTGTCATTCGATAAGAACGAGGACAAAGCTTACCAGAAAAAGGAGATACCGGAGGAGTAGAGCCGGCCGGTGAAACCGGAGGAGAACCGTTCTGGTAACCAGGTGGTTTTACTATCATGATACTGCGCGTAACTTTGGTCACCTCCTCAGGGGCATCGTCAGCGTAAGATCTCGTGTTTCGACCATCGGATTCTGGTCCACAACGAAAGGAAAAGTTAGAAACTAGACTGGCGATCGAGAGAGAGACCAATCGGACGCCGTTCTTGATCAAAATGATCCATTTACATTGATTTGCATGCGATCTGGTAATATCAGATATTAACGAAAAAAATCAGATTTAATATAAATAATCACCCAAAAATTAGTCGCAGCTATTGTTTAGGAGAAGTTAATCGTTAACGGAAAAAAAATCCTCAAAGGAATATTTCAAGCTCGATGAACCTGATCCATCCAATTAAAGTTAGTTCAAGTTTATTGATTTTAATGAACAATTATATACAATTTTTTCTCCTTCGCAAATTCAACGTTCCGAATATCATCCGCTAATATGCGCCATGGGTGTAAGTAAACAAAACCGCTCGCCTACCCTTGCCAGAACTTGACCGGAAACTGAAGGTGGAATGCTTCCTGAGCTTTCCGAGGCCGTTGTCTGGTCGAGGCCCCGCGACAGTGTCATCCCACAGCTGGTCTAGAAGGCCCATGGCGCGATAGCGTAATCTGCGACTACTTTAGCAGAACACACACAGATTATAACCTCAATATCCAGCATAGAGGACACAGACTGAGGGCAGTGAAGATATTTAACGAAGACTGAGGCGTTAAGGGTCGAACAAGTGTCTTGTGAGATGTGTATCTGGTCCGTTGATCGATCTCTCGTGGTTTGTAGTGACGTGGCAAGTAGATCGATGACCACGTATATTGGGATAAGATCGATGGGAAATGTGGGGTCCAACGGTCCGTGTTAGATCCAAAGAGAAAAATAACACGTGGCAGTTAACAGATTGGAGAGAGCTTGTCACGTGATAGGTCAATATCGAAGGTTATTTTATTGAAGTACTAAGATGTCCCTAACTTTATGAAATGGTTACAAAATGGTCTTGATGTCGCAAAGATATTACAAGATTGACCAAGTCTGAAACCCTGGCCGCCTTTTGATATTTTCAATTTGTCGTATTTTATCGTAGAAAGAAACATTTCTGAAGTACCAAATGCCAGCATGGGTCAATTTCAGCGTAATTTTTTTGAACCTCCAACTTTAGGAGAAATTAGTAAATCAGAGCATTATGAAATGTTCTTTTCTAAGAAAAATAAAAAATTGTTTTTCAAATTTTTTTCCACCAAATAAAAGCTCAAATGAGATTATAATTATAATTATTTAATCAAATAAGTACAGGAATAAATAATTATATCTTTTCTATTTATAAAAAATTCTAATTGGCGGAAATAAAACTACAAATTATTCAATACATAATTATTTATAAAACAAAGTTAAATATCGTGAGAAATCGCATAATCAATAGGAAGATTGAGATGAGATAATGGCAGTTACTCCACAGTCCACAGTAATTGGTAAAAAGTAAGATAGATGTTTTATCCAGCCAAAGAAGATCACTTCAAAGTCAAAAGCTACATTATTCGGACGTGACCCCACCTCTTAGTATTTTTATTGATGAGTAACAATCAAATTTCTCATTTGTGTCCATCCGGTGAAGATATTAAAATTAAGGCTCAAAAGTTACAAAATTGAAATTTTTAATTAAAAATTATATGTGAACTGTGAATTAATAATTTATATTCAAATTTATTACGTAGCATATTAATATTAAAAAAATTATTTGCTTAAAATATGAAAATAATTAAAAAATTATCACATCTAAAACCATATATACAATTGAAAAAAAAAAAAAAGAATTATCACTTGTAAACTTTTCTTTTAAATTAAAGTAATTCAAAATTGTCTTGAAAAAATCAAAAATTGTCAAATTTAACGTCATGGTGGGAGCAGTTGTTGCCATCACACATGCCATGTTTGGAAAAAAGGACGAAGGAAAATAAAAAAGAAGAATAAGAGAGAAATGTTGCTGTTGATTTTTCTTTCTCATTTTTAATCCTTCGTTTGGTTCGGAAAAAAAAAATAAAAAATGAATGAAAATGTCATTTTTAAAAATTTTAAATTTTATAATTTTTGTTTTTTTAAAATATATTTCCTTAATTATTCTTAAAAGGTTTTAATTAAAATTAAATATTAACTAAAAATATAGAAAAAAAGAAAAGTAAAACAATTTTACACACAAGGGAATTTATTTTCCTTTAATATATATAAGACAAGCAAAGTAGGAAAGGAAGTAAAAACAATAAATAAATAAAAGGAAAAAAAAAGTAAACCTGCAGCAAACAGTAAAATTTCACATTTAAAATTTTAACTCTTGTCTCAAACGAGGGAAAGTGAGTTTTACTCGCATTTTCCTTCCTCCCGCGAAATCACCCCATTCCCAAACAGGCTGATAAGCAAAAAAAGTCAAGACTGCTTTGTTTAGTTTATGATAAGCATACCTAATTATTATCCCAACAAACTAATAAAAAAAAGTAAAATATCCAAGAAAGTGGAAAATTTTATTTTCTTTCCATTAATAATTATATTCTGTCTGCCTTTAGCACTTCCAAAACTCAAAAAAAAAAAAAAAAAATCAAACTCGTTTAGTAGGTTTTCAATTTCTGGCTTCCAGCCCATGAATGACCTAAAGGAGAACATTTATTTATTAAAATGGGATAGCAGCATCAAGAAAGTACATTGCATACATCTAAAAAAGTTAAAATACACCATAACGGACCTATAGTAAAAACAGTAATACCTTCCTAGGTAATTTCAGAGAAGCTTGACACCAGATTCTCTAACGGAATCTATGACAGCTTTAACTTTTCCAGGATATTTCTGTTTTCTTCTCAGGAAAACGGAAACGGCAGGAATGTCCTTGAGCAGGAGTCTCTCCCCCAATATTTTCCCAATTTTGGCAGCAGCAGCTACAACTCGGGGTGTTTTCGATGCTTGACCTCAGGGTCTTTTCTTGTGAACTCGCAGAACATGCAACTGTAGCAGTTGGCGAGTGGATAACTTGGCGCTCACATACTTGTTTGTGAAATGCATCTTCAAAATATAAGGTTTCAGAAATTCTGTAACTCTAGGTGGCCACTTAACTGGGGGTGGAATAACCATATCTGCCTGCCTGCAAACTAAAAACAATAGAATCAAGAATATATCATTGAAATTCTTGAATAAATTCAGCCTGTCAATGATGAAAAAAGGCGAACTGTATTAATCAAATGCAAAGAAGATGGTATACATATTATCATCCAAAAAATTACTTGCATAGCTTAACTGCAGATGAATGCCAGAGATTTCAAATTGAAAAGGAAATCGAATGAGTTTTACATAAGACTTGCCTAGTTGCAATGGTCCAAGTGGTATATTTTAAACTCATTTTAAAAAGTGCATACTGATTCAAACTACAGAAAGCCCATAAAGTGAAAGAAATGTTGGTATCGAACCAAAGTTCTCCACATCCTTTTTGTCCTACATGCAGATGCGTTGAATCAGTTCCCCATTGGTCTAGCACCTCAATTGCCCATTTGCATTAGCTAAACATAGACAAGATAATGTAATACATACATAGCTTTAACAAGTCTAAGTTAGGCTTTAGGGGCATTAAAACACAAAACACAACTAAAAAAATATTGCCAGACTGAGAGAAATCCAAATCTGGAATAATAAACAGAAAATGCTGGAATGTGTTAAAATAATAATTATTGGAAGTTGCAACTGTGTGATTAAAAAAACAAACTTATTGTATCTTAATTACGTATATATTTAGATGAAAATTACCTCATTTGTGGGACAGGCGATGTGACTATGCTACATCAACTCACACAAAAAGGAAGATGAATGGCACTAGAAGTTAAACCCTCCATCACAGCAACGGTTACTATGTACCAAACAGTCAATACATGCTTAATTGGCTATGAAATCTATTCACTTATTAGTCATCCAGATGAGGCTCCTCTTCTGTCTCTCAGACATTACTTTCTATTCAATTGCAAAGAAAGTATGCTAAAAGACACACAAGTTTGTGTATAAAAAAACAGATTACAAGGAAAGAGATATGATAGACTATTTAAAAAATTTAAATGATACACATTATCTGAAAGTTGACTACATAAAACTAGAAAAGCACTATCACTCTCCAATCACAATGTTCAGAAGAGTTAAAAACTTAATATTCAACTCGGGCACTATCAGCTAGCAGTTTCTTTTTATCTTAATGCCAACTTGAGTCTAAAAATATTGTGTACACGCTCATAAAACTCCAACAGGCAAAGTGAATAACTTTAATAAGCATCCAAACCATAATTATCTCTAAAGATATTTTTTTCCCCTATATGTCCCTTCATAAACAGGATAAGGAAAGAAAGGCTACAACTCTACAAAAGTGACAAAAGGGTAGCTTAACAATCTTATCAAGAAATATCCATTTGACAAAGATATACAGCACTAATTATTCGCATTTTGGTCAGACAAATAACATTTATAGAAACAAATTACATAAGGAACAATATTAGAGTGATCATAAACAGGATCCATTAATAGCATTAAGCCATTCGAAAATCCACAAAGAAAAACTAGATGATTAATTTCTTTGTTTTTGTCACATTTTCTCAGCGGCTAACAGTAAAGAAAATCCCGTACTCACGGAAAAAAAAAAAAAAAAGAGACAAACTTTTCATCAAACAAGTGGTGTGCCACACTAAAAAAGAAAAATCATAACTTACTAAGACGTGTAATATAACTAGATTTATTATATTGTGAGAACAGACAGAAAAAAAAAAACTGACCTTAGGAGTTCGCTATCCTATTTCTGAGACGGAGACCAGAAAAATAACGACGGCCAGACCATCGTTGAAAGTGAGAGTGAGTTATTGCTTTGTCGCAGCCGAAACGGTTTCAGAGGTCGTCGTTTCGACTAACGAACCTAATCTGTAGGCCTATTTTGTAAATTACTGGCCCAGCCTTATCAGGTCTTTACACCAAAGCATACCCCGGGCCCAGAGTGCATTATGAACCCAGCCGTGTCTAGCGTTTAAAATCTGACATTTTTTTCAAATTTCAAATATAACACAAGGCGTAAAATCTTCCTTCAAGCCTTCATCGAAAGTCGTTATCACTTTTCAGTTTTCACGTTACAAAATCATATTTTATTAATTATTAATTATGGGAAAAATTACATAATTTAGCTTTTGGATGTAGCATTTAATATTTTGATAAGTTAAAAATATTATTTTATTATTTAAAGTATTTAATTGCATATATTTAGAATTTAGAATAGCGAATTATGAAACAATGGTTCTTTTGAAATATTAATGAAACAACTGATAGATATAAAAACCGTTAATAACTAATTTTGCGAAGATCATTACTGTGTAGAAATTTTGGAAAATGATTAGGGTTTAGGGGAGTTTTGTAATCAACAAGACATGAGGTATATATACTCTGGCAAATGACATAATGATATCTGGGGTTGAAAGCAAGTTTTTTCAAGTCCTAGAGATTCGTGCATTGCGTGTCCACAGTCTTACTCCCGCAGATATATTCCTTTCCTCACCTCTTTCTTTCTCTCAATTCACTGTCATCTTCACTTCACCATTGCTTGCATTTTAAGGATCTTCATTTCACCACTGTCCTTGTCTCCCTCCCCTCTCCTCTCTGTATGTGTATATCTATCTATTCCCATTTCAATTTCCAACACCTCAATGGCCCTATCAAAGTTTTTCTAATTTTCGGATGAATTCTTTTTTCAATTCTCGAAACTTTTTATATAGATTTGAAGAGTAATACGAGATAAAAAAAAGAGAGATTTTTCTAGTTTTTACTTATTAATCTTAAGGAATGAATTGTTAAGTGGGTTTTCTCTTTGCTCTGAATCAATATTTAACTCTTGGAGTTAAATTATAATTAAATAATTTTTTTATATGTAAATCGTTTAAATAAATTTTCGCATAGCCTACTTTAAATGAATAAAATATTACAAAAAAATTAGTTTTTAATACCAACTGGAACCTGTAAAATCTAATAATTCAATTAAAAAAAAATTAAAAATTTAATTGAACTTGCAAATTTTGTGCTGACAAAAATGGGGAAGAAGAAAAGGCTCTATTGCTTAGCTTAAAGAAAAGAAACAAACCCCCCACTTTCTAAGGCAAAGTGAAGGAGAGTACTGACGATTGCTTATCTCTTTTTTGACTGCCAAATCTAGCTTCATCTACAACACTTACGCCACCTATTTCTGCTATCCTTGCTCCTGCCACTTGGGACAGCCTTTGCTTTCTTCTCAGAGTTATTATTATTATACATGATCAAAGCACATCAGAGATAAATGTTAGAAAAGTACAGTTTATGTCTATCATCTGAATTTATTTACTCAATTTGAAAAATAATTTTATATTATATGTAGTAGCTATCAGTTTCGTAATATTGTCAAGTACTGAAAAGGATATTACCAATAAAAGAGAAATGGTTCTTAATTTAAAACCTCAACAAAAATAACACGTTTCCTTTAAAAGACAAAAGAAAAAAGAATTGAAGGGTTGGATTCACAATTTTAAATATCTTACTTATAAATTGTTAAATAGATAGTATTTATTTCAATTACGCAACTAATCCTAAAATAAAAATTTATGGAAAATACTTATCTATACCTGTGTAGAAAAATACTTGCAATCACGCAACTAATACTGAGATTTATACAGAGCGCTTATCTATACATTTCAATGTACTTCTTTAGCCATACAAAGAGTTAAGAAGCTGCTGTGGTGGTCCTTGAGTACTGTAATTTTTGAAATGGCTGCAGCCAGGTCGTACCACCTCTACCTTCTGTCATCTTCTCCTGAATAGTCCATGCATTTGCCACCAAAGGGAAATAGCATTCTCAAAAACAAAACAACTTACCATTTTTACTGCAGTGAAATCTTTACACCACTGCAAATATTAATTAATATCTCATATCTTACAATTTATATACCTAACTAAAGAGAAAGTAACCATTTTGCATGAGAAACTAAACAAGGATATCTCTTACAAGTTTAACCAGTTCTAACTGTATTTGACCTAAATTAACCCAAAAACACATCATAAATATATATCTATAAGAAGAAATATACTAAACCTAGTTCATTAGAGAAAAGGGAGGAGATGGAGGAAGGGTGAGAAACCCATGTTGGAGAAGGGGAGCACGTGCAATGTCAAGATCAAGAAAGAACGACAGTGATTGCACGTGCCCTGCTTCTCCAGCACGAGCTACTCACCCATGCACGCCCTTTTCTTCTTCTTCTTCTTCTTCTTCTACTTCTTCAGTATTTACAGTTGAGGAGCGAAGGAGCTGACTTGCTCATGCATTTATATACTAGCGTTTGATGTAGAGAGAGAGAGAAAGAGAGAGAGAGAGGAGTGCTTTAAAGAGATTGAGTCTTGAAATGGGCATTCTTTAAAGAGACCCGTAAGAGAGAAAGCAATCTAACAACGCATTTCTAGTGCTGCTGTGTAGAAAAAGCCATGCCCGATGTTAATGCATCATCAAATTTCAAAAAAAAAAAAAAAAACTCTCTAAATAAATGGAGCCTGTATTTAAAATCACTCACGCAAGGAGTATGCGAACTGCACGAACCAACTAAACAGGGAAAAACAACCAGCGTGCAAATCACGTGGAAAAGGGAAAGTGGTGATTGGATTTTTGAAGGAAAATAAGATTTGACCTTGAGTTTGACGCAATAAATCAGATAGATAGGGGCAGTGAATCTTATTCTTACCGGTTTGATCAACTGTATTGATTAGGGCCAATATGTTGTTACGTGTATATTGGGTCAGTTTGTGGGTTACTTTCTGCCGCCAAATAGAGCCATCCCTTTTTTTTATTATTATTAATATTATTTTTTATATTCTAAATTACTGTTACTGTAGCTCCAAAAAATGCCATCCAACCCGTAAATTTCTCTGCTGGACCAAATCAATAGTCGATTGTCGTTTGTATTTTTTTTCTATTTTATTTCTTAGAGTGAATTATTAATAACACCTCATTACATCAAATAATTTTATTGATTAAATTTGATGTATGGATACGTAGATATGTCATTTTCAATTATAATATTTATTAATTATCTTAATCTTTGTTTTTAATAACCTAATCATATCTCTTATAACATCTTATATCTAACTAATCAATATTTAAGAGATTTTTTTATAACCTATTCATCTTTTATCTTTATAAAAGCCCATTTTTTCTCACTTCTCTTATAGTCACAAGAGCCATATTTCATGAGCAATATGCAGTATGTAATAGGCAGCTTAGTCAAGTACTAAACAGGTACCATTAGAAATTACAATTTGAATTTGGAAGAATTTTTACTCTATGATTATGTTATTAAATAATAATTTTAATTTTGAATTGTTTTCATATGAATTATTTATCATTGTCTTAATTTTATAATATTGTGTTGTTAATTTATGGTGAGTCCATTTTAGAATTTTGTACTAAATAAAACACATTAGAGGTGAATTGCTTATGTGTAATACCAGAAATAGTACTAAAAGCATCATATCGTGTTGAAAAATTTACTAACTTTGTGATAAAAAATGAAAAGACCGTCAATTTCTACCATGTTGAACTAAAAAAATTTTGTAAAGATAAACTTCAGAAGGGATATTAGTATTTATGCTGAGAAAAGGCACAGAATTGAACCATGTACTAGGTTTTGGCCAAATGCATAATTTTTTCCCTGAACTTTTTCTAAATTGCCATTTGTACCCTTTAACTTTGCGGGGGATCGTTTGTGCCTCTTAAATTACGTTTTTTGTATCTTTTATGCTCTTGACACGCTGTAAAAGAGTCGCATGAATTCAAACGCGGATAAAAATATGAACACTTTAAAATTTATTCAATATGACAAAAACGACGTCATTTTATATTGTTGAAGTCACTCTAACTTATCTCTCATCCTCTCTCTCACTTTCTCTCTCTATTGTCGCGATTCTTCTTCTCCTTCTCCTTCTCCTTCTTCTTCTTCTTCTTCTTCTTCTCTCTCAATCTGTTTCTTTCTCGTTCTCTCAATAGATCTATTGTCTTCTTCTTTTTTAAATTTCTCTATTTAAAATTAAATGAATTAGTTTGAACTCTTATATGAAATCATAACATACTTTAATTTTCTAAATTTTGTTCGAGTCACCAATTTTAATTTTCTAAATTTTGAAAAGTTTAGATAGACTATCAAACCATATATGCTAAACAACTTATAAATTATAAATTAAATTGAAAACTAAAAATATAATACGCAATAAAAAATAATCTACGCAATGCATGAGTCTTGTTTAGTTTTTATAATAATAAAAATATCACATTGTGAATTATATGTGATCTAGATAAAAAAATAAGTTTTACCGTTTAAAATTGAAGTGGTTAACTGACTGGTGATAAATTCAGCGGTTAATAATCGAAATGTACCCTATAAAAAAGACCATTAAAATTCTCATTATATAAAAATCAAATTTTTTAAATTTTGGGCCCTATATATACCTTGAAGTAAAGGCAAAATACTGGAAATTGAAATTAGGTAATTGACCTAAAAGGGTAATATATTTACCCATGAAGGGAGAAAAAGAAAAGGTTAATTCCGGTTTTTATCTCATCAAAATAGTAAATAAATAAATAAATAGGGTGGGTGAAGTGATAGTATTTGACCAAGAATTGATTGAAGGGGAAGAGGGAAGAAAGATCGGAGGAGGAGGAAGATGAAGATGACGATGACGATGATAATGAATGATGGTGGGGCAAGAAATTGCACGTTGGGGTTGCGTGTTGGACGCAAGTTTTTGATTAAACAGAGAAAGAGAAAGAGAGAGAGAGGCGGGGGGGAATTGGAGTGTTTCTAGAGAGTTTTGTTGGGTTTGGGGAGAGCAGGGAGAGACTCCCTATGTGGATATGATTCTCCATCTTTAGTAGTTTTTCACTGCCTTCATACGCTGCTGGCACCTAAATTTTCTCTCTATATATATATATAAAAAAAAAAATCTCGATCACACTGTTAATTCTGAACTAATTCATTAAATTTTTTAATTTCAAAAAATGATCTCTCGTAAAATTTATAAAAACTATAAAAATATATGAATTTTAATTGTCAAACATCAAATTATTGATTTTTATAATTTTCAATTAGAAACACATTACTAAGAAAATACAGATTGGATTTTATTACATTTTGCATTGAAGTTTTGGCAAAATATCTTTCACAAGCCATTCTGCTAAATATTTATTAGCTTGATTTGAAAAATGCCATTCGTCCCAGAAAACATACTCTTCAGGATTTGCACAAACAGGGACGCCAGGGGCTCCACACATGGTCTTAAATCCAGGAGTAAAATTATATTTTCCTCCCATTCCACAGCAAGTTTCTTTTAATACTTTAAGTCCTGCACAAAAAGGAATGTATTACAACATATATAATTAAGTTTCACTAATCATGATTAGATTAGATCAATCAACATTCTTACCAAGATCTGAATGATTATCTATAATCCACTGGTGTCCATTAAATAGATCACCATACACAATATGTACATTAGGGTTTTCCTTTCTCAGTTCTTCAAGTCCTAATTGGAGATGATGATTATGGTATGCAAAAAAGTCATTGTAATCCTTTAAGCAACCGATTGTGTCATATGTAGTTGAGGTGTTTGACGAAAGTTCTGTGAGCAAAGCTGCTGTGCAACCAAATTTAGAAATTCCAGGAACAACCACTCTAACAGCACCATAATCTATGACTTTCTTTAACAAATCAATTACAGAAGAACAGTTAAATTTTTGCTAGAGAAAGGTTATTTAACAGAATATAAATTTAGCACTTAATTAACTTACTTTTACACCATCTTTAATGGCTTGCACAACTGGAGGTACCATGACATTCTTTACCTCCTCAATGCTTTTATTTTGGAAAAACCCAGCATTATAATCATTAACACCAATTTCTCCCATCATAAAAAGAGCTGGTTTCAATTTTTCTTGACAATCTATTAGGGAGAGATGAATGAAACTGATGAATTACTAACTACCCATTAATGATTAATGAAAGTATTATCTATGAGTTTGAATGAAATGTGTGTATATACGTAACCTTTAGTGTCATTGCAAATAGTTTTCAAGTATTTATCAAACCATTGAAGTTGTATGTTGAGAGAACTATTGATGATTCTTGGTGGGATTTTGAAATTTGCTAAAGTTTCCATAGGCAAAGCAGTAACTCCAGCAACTGCAAAATTAACTCCTTGACTGAAAGTTGAATTTGGTTTTTCAAATGGTTCAACCAACGGCAGACCTGCTGATTGTGCTGCAAAAATAATGATCATATGATCATTTAATATGTAATTGCTTTAGCTCATTTTATTGACTAGAAAACTCCAATTGACTCACCAAGATAATCAACTATCAATAGCCCATCAGAAGATCTTCCAGTGGCTTTTCCTATTGTTTTGCCATAAGGAAGTCGTGCATGATATGCGCTAGGATATTCAATAATAGAATTGCCTGCGTCGGAAATTGAATCTCCAAATTGATATATTGCATCAAATTTACAAACCTTGAGGTCTTGTGCTTTACATGAATATGAAATAAGCTGTAAAGTAAAATTAATTATAAGCAGGGAAAAAACTATTTTCATACTTCTCGTAACTCGACCTTTTTAATTTCTTTTTTGGTACAAAGACAAGCCAAAACTCAAATTATGAAACTTAAATCACGCAATTTCTGTTCAAAGGGTTTAATTCTCTTCTTCTACAATATTGAGGGAAGTGATAATTTAAATTAACAGAGACCAACGAATTGCTAGACTTGGGCCAATACATAAATAGTGTTTGTTGCTGGTAAAACAGCTTAAGGCCTCAAATTTCATATATGAATATGCTAATGATAGAAAAACGTTGGCAAGATAATATCTTCCAATAAAATTATTATTATTATCATTCAAAAATAAGTTAAATTAAGTCAATAATTAATAAGAACTACATTGACCCTTTATTTTCATGTCTTGAATAAGCTTTGTTGCAATGTGCTTATATGCTTCTTGTGTCAAATTTATTCCATCCCAACTGATAAATTTTTGTGGTTCAGCACACACTGTTACTTCACCAGCTCCACACATCTTCTGTGGATTAAAATTATAATCGCCTCCAACTCCGCAGCACGCTTTTTGTAAAGATTTTACATCGAAACCTGCTTATACAATAATTAATTATGCTCAACAAAGTTTTTTAATTACTTTTACGTATACGATTCAAATATATTACTCACCAAGAGATGAAGCATGGGTCAAAATCCATTGATATGAACTGTAATAATCCCCATATTCCATAGATACATAAGAGTGTTCTTTCTTCAAGCCTTCGATGGTTTGTTGCAGCACCTGATTGTGATAAATTGAAAGGTTGTTGAATTCTTTAAGACATTGAAATTCATCATAAGCTGTAGTATCGTTTGTTTTGAATCTGGTAAGATAGATTGGTAAACAGCCTATTGGAAAATTTCCAGGAACAAGAACTCGTCTAGCTCCATATTCAATGACTCTCTGCAACGAAAAAAGACTTCAAATTTTTAGAACTTTGAAAACAAATATATGTATAGATTACTGTTTTTGTTAAATAAGAACACACCTTAATCGCACCATTTATGGCTTGGACAACATTAGGCACCATTGCTTTCACCTCCTGTATGGTTTTACCTTGAAATAATGCATAGTTATAGTCACTAGCTCCGATCTCTCCAACAATGAAGAGAGATGCTTTAAGTTTATTAACACAGTCTGTAAACACATTAATTACCAGTTAATTAGTTTAAATCTTCTTTGGTGAAATATATATAAACAAAGGTTTAATTATCTTGTTTTATATATTTAACACTGACCTTGAGGATCAAAACATATTCCATTAAAAAACGAGAACATCCAGTCTAGCTGTGTACTCAGAGAATTATCTGTGATTGAACCAGGTACAGGCAAAGCAGTTGAACCAGCAACTGCAAAATTCACTCCGCGACCGCGGGTGAATATAGCATTTGGATTTTTATACGCATCAAGAAGAGGAATACCAGTTGAAAGTGCTGCAAGAATTTGCAAACTAAACAGAATTATCAAATAAAAGCTAGCAGCAGCAAGTATATTAATGGTCCAATTATTTCCCTTTTGTCCAATTTTCATTGCCTTATTTTATGTGATTGTGCTTTTCAATTGTATTACAGCTTTTTGTTAATGAATCATAGTTTTTGACCAGCAAAAAGGAATCACAATGTTGTGAAGATCATATCAGCACTATGCACAGTAGTCATCATCATTGCATGAAGCAAATTAAAATAAAAAAACTAAATATGTTATGGTTAACAATAGATCGAGAAAAAGAATTTTCTTTTCTGAACGAACAAGTTAAAAAAAGTAAAACTGTCATGTTTGCTAAATCTTAAAGACATAAAAGCAAAAACTCGTTTTCCAGCTTTCTTGGAAAATTTTTTAAAAAGATATTCCAGTTTTTCTTTCTCAGAAGTGTCGTGGTTCAAAGATCAAGAAACTTTGAGTTTCTTTATTCTCATTTAATCAATAATTTTTTAAAAAAACAAAACAAAGTAAAGAAAGAAGAGAGACACCAGCTAACTCACCAATATAATCAACAATCAACAAACCATCTGAGCATCTCCCTGTTGGCTTCTTGAAATATGTTTTTCCATAAGGAAACTGAGCAAACAACGATGATGGATTCTCTTGAATCAAATTGCCTGTGTCTGATATTGAATCACCTAGTTGGTAAATTCCATCAAACACACATTTAGATTGGTTTCCCTTAAGGGAGCTTGCATTAAATGCGGTAGGAAGAACTAGAAGATGAAACAAAAAGAAGAAAACAACAGCGAAATTGAGTTTGACAGAAGTCATTGTAAGCTAAGCTAGTTGAAGAGAATGATACTGCAACTCTGTAAATGTCCATTGCAGATTGTACTCTTGAGCTTGTGTCATTTTAGTAGCTTTAATTTACGAAAGAAAGAACAAATCTTGTATTATGTTATCACAGTAGTGAGTAGATAAGGTCGATTAAGTGGAAATGGATGGGCCAATCACTGCTCATGTACATTATAATAATCAAGAAATTGTAATGATGCTCTAAAATAATAATTAGTAAATACAAAAACATAATAAATCAGGCAACTTAATCCTCATTTTGAAAATTTATTTATTTTTTATTGTTTCCTATCTTTTTTCATTTTGTTAATGCTCTTATATTTTTCCAATATAAGTTTTTGATAATATTATAATTAATAGCACAAAATTAATAGAAAATAAAAAAATAGTATCTTATTTTTGTCATTAGGCCTAAATTAAATTATATTTACTTGCAATGATTAATAAATCGGAAGAACATTGCAGTACCCGGAATGTCTATCTAGCGACAAAAATATTATTAAAAACTCTAATTCTATTTATTAAAAAAATAAAAATAATTTAATTTTAATTGTTGATATTAATTTTTTATTTAAAAATAGATCTAATCACATAATTAATATGGTAAGAATAAAATGTTTTAAAGATTTTAATGGCAATATAACTTCAATAGTTACATAATTTTTTGTTTAAATCTAAATTTTATTGGATGTACTAAAAAATTATGTGTATGCTAAATAAAATATATATTAGATATGGTAATAACATAATGTTTTAAAATCATAATTTTGTGCTTATATTTTTTTTTTAATGAAATATCTTGAATTAAATATTTTCTCCTAATAAAATTGATATGTTCTCTTTTTTGCATTTTTTTTTCTATTATTATTATTATTATTATTATTATTATTATTATTATTATTATTATATATTCCTTTTCATCCAATAAAAACAAGTTCGCTCCACCTTTTCATTTAGCTTAAAATATAGTTCAATTTCTCTTTTTAAAATCATATAATTTTTATAATTTAATACTCTATAATTGCCTATCAGTATCAATAAATGTATACTTTTTTTTTCTTTCTAAAAAAAAAGTATATCATTAATTCAACAACAAAAATTATAGAAATAGCATAATACTAAAACCATTAATTCAAGAACCAAAACTATAGAACAACATTTCTGTTGATAAATGTAGCATATCATTCAACAAAAAAATAAACAAGAGAAGTTCAAAATAGGAAAAAAGTAAGACAGGGTGTTGCAAATATTTAGTCTTCCTCCTCCCCCTCATTCTCAGCAATGTTGAAGTACCTCAATTCATATATACTTCTATCTTTGTTTGATGCAATCACTCTCAACCAATCCCTCACATTGTGTTTCTTCAAGTACTTTTTGGTTAAGTACTTTAGATACCTGTACCAGGCAATCAAACAAGAGACCATGTGAACTTACTTATAATGAACAAGTTAACCCCACATCGACATGTCAACAGTAAAGCAAATTCTGCATTACAATTACTTGAGTTGAGCAACTGCAATGAGATTTATGAAGGTAAAAGCCATTTTCAGAAAAGTATTCAGGGAACAAGCTGGTCATTTATTTCCCTGTTCAAGTTGATAATGAAATGAACAGCAGAGTGACAATTTTACCTACACAGCAAGCACATGGATTCATGTTTCATACTATAGAAAACCAAATACAGAAAAAGGTTCAAGTTGGTGATTTTAGTTGCCTGAAACATCTTTTGCACCACGAAAAGGGAGCTTCCACAGTTTCCAAGTCCGGATACCTAGCCTCTAAAGCATCCCAGACAACAAATAAGTGACAGGCCACTCAAGAAAAGAAACACAAGCTAGCTTAAGCATACAGAGATTTATCATAGCAAATTCAACTACTTCATGTTAGAAAATCGAATTCAGCAGAAGTAGTCTGCCATGGCGATTTGACCAAACTGAAGCAATTGGGTTTAATCAAATGTACTCCATCATTTCAATTGATTAATCCAAATCAAATCAAAACAATCCAACTAAGGACTGAAAAAGCCTGAAAGCCCTTTTCTTCGATTTATTAAAAATCAAGTGAAACCCAATAATGCTCAACTCTAATTGAGACCATGTTCAAATAATTTACAATCATAATAAGTTTTAATCCCGACAGTGAAGCATCAAACAACTCAAATAATAAAGCAAATACAACGGAGAAAAATTGAGAGTTTTTACCTCTTGGAGAAGTTGCTATCGGAAGTGACGGTGATTTTGCTCTTTTCACGAGTAACGGTAACAGTATCCCCAAGTGCACCGGCCTTGCCTCCAACCTTGATTCTCTCCTGGAGAAACTTCTCAAGAGAGGCAATGTCCATGATCTTATCCTCGACAGGCTTTGAACAATCGATAGTAAAGGTAGCGCCTTTCTTCTTTCCCTTGGTTCCAGTAGCAGTCCCTCGACTCATCTTTGGCTGTCCTTAGAAAAACCAGCAAATGATGCGGAGAACGGAGTACAAGGCGTAAACGAAGAGATGAGCGGCGTTGTGAGTATGAAAGAAGTAAAGAGCCTGACTATGTTAGGGTTTTGGTTTATAAGAGCCAATTTTTAATTGTCGGTGATTTAGGGACAGTAACCAGAAATGTTAAAGGGCTGGGCCGTACAGGGCCCATCGGCCCAGCCCTGCATTTGGACGTATGAATTGAATTAGATTAGATGCAGTTAATAACATTTTGTAAGAAGTGAAATCACTAATGATGATCAAACAAGTGTATTTTAGCTAGTCTTTTCGTTTTCTATTGGGGTGGAAATAAAAGGTATAATTTATTTTATGTTAGAAAATAAAAGGTCTTATTTTATATAAAGAGGGCCACAGCAACCATTTAGTAAGTATATAGAAAATATAGAAAATCCACTTTTCTTTTGTAAATAAATAAGATTTTTGGGGTGAAAATGTAAAATTACCATCAATATATAGTTTGATACTGCACTAATTGAGTGATTATAGGCTGCGATTTCTTAAAATGAAATTCATAATCTGAATGTTGGTTAATTCAACTTGTAACCTGAAAAGTAAAATCTTCGAATTATTGAGACAACATAATAATAATCTTCCGATTTTTGAAGAATTGACTTCAAATTCATGTTAAAATACAATCATCACAACTCTATACACAACATTCAATTCCATCCTTCCAACTCACACCAAACATCTAATTTCACTTTTTTTTCTTGCAAAAAACATAATTCTGTCACAAATTTGCCTAGCTGAAAAAAGAATTTTGTTTCTTAATTTCATTTCCTCACAATTGAGTGTGCAAATGCTAGTACTTAACAGAACAATGTAAATTACAGAGGGGGGAAAAAAATTTTTTAAGGGGTCAAAACTCATGCCCCGAAATACATATACTATTATTAGTAACCATTTATAGCATCATTGTAGACGTTTTTAGCCTAACTAAATGCAGTCTCTTGTTGATCATTTGCTGTCCTTGTGGGGGATGTAGGCTGCATACCGATCAGCCTTTGCTCCACTCTTATGATCATAATACTCGACCACTGCAGCACCAGCCAATGCAGCCAGAGTAAGTGCCTGGGCGTGCAACCTGGAATTGACACAGAACCATTAGCAATGACAGACAAGCTTTATGACCTAATGATAGAGAAAAATGTTGACAATGAGCGAAAGGAGGCAAGAAGATGCATAGCATAATAGATGAATTAAACAAGAAAAGAAATGCATGCCATATGCATTCATAAAATCAATAAAAATGGTTCATTTAACAATGACAGAACCAACATCTGCAATCAGCAATAACAAGAGACATGAAAGTATCCTTTGGCTTCATCATTAGTGCGAAGATCAAACCACCTGTAACATTCTACCCAATCACTCCAATTGACTTCCAGGCCCATCATTACGCAAAGTATAAGTCTGAAGCCATTCCCAGACAGCAGATCAACTTTATGAAATACGAATATGTATTAACCTATAGAGGGTTGTGAATCCTTGCACACTTGAAGCTTACTTATGGCAAGAATGACAGGTAAATCCGGAGCTGAAACAAGAAGCCTAGTAGCATTGACAAGAGTCAAACAAGGAGACTAATGTGCTTTCCCACGTCGCCATTCAAAAAGGCCCAGATATTTCCCAAATTACCAAATTCAAATATGATATGAAGGTCTCTTAATTCTTGCCTTCACTAGACTATGACAGTTTAAAGTTGAAATTTTTTGCGTAAATTCACAGATTAATAAAGAGCCATCTACTTGTGCAATGGTAAGAAGTCTCAGACTTCTAAAACATTTTCATGGTACTAGAATGACAATTCCAAAATTCCATTCGCCACCAGAGTCTTCCCAAGTAACTTTTTTCCCCCTTTCTAAATATATAAATACAGGTATTTTAGTGCACAAGCTTCTCAAATTCTCTGAAGATGGCAAGTGAGGAATCATCAAAGAGCCCATTAGCATGGCATTTACACCCAACAATGTCAATGATATAGAAAACTAGATAGCCTAAGGTTATGTACAAAGTATTGTAATCGAGGGTATTTAAAGTGAAAACATTAGGAGTCCACCAAAACATAACCTAAATTTATACAATTCAAACAAATAAATTGCAAAGCACGAGCCCAAATGTGCTAATCATAAAGCAAACTTACGAATTTGCAAAAGAATTTAAAAGATCCAAACTGAATTTTTTTAATTAACTCAGAAATTAGCAATGCAACCAGAATGCAAACGCATCCATTTTTAACATATCAATACTTAGATTAGGTCATATGCGTTAACAAAGACAAAATCAAAGAAAAATAGGAACAAAAGATTCTAATAAAATAAGCGAAGATTACCTAGCGTGAATGATCCTGACGCTGGTTTTCATATTGGGTTGAGACCAATTATATGCGATTGAACCCGCAATACCGCTAAGCCATAGACACCCTTTTCCAATACAGAAAAAGAAACATATAAATTCAAGACCCAAATCAAATCCTAATATAATATTCAAAAAGAAAAAAGAAAACATCTGATCCATAAAAGTATAAAGAAAAACGGAAAAAAAATACGATAATTACCAACGGTTCTAAGCTTGTGCTCTGCAACCCATTCCCTAACAGATTCAAATTTGGTCTTAGCATCAGCCATTTTCACAAGAGAATTACGTTTTCAGATGGAGGAGGCGATTTCTGAGGCAATTTTAGGCGTGTTGAGTTGGCTTTTTGTAGGCGACAACAGAGATACGAGAGAGAAGAAAGCGAAGGCAAAATTGGTGACCTCGTGAGACGGTAAAAGAGACGAGGGAACTTATGCCGTGTGCTTAATTATATAACGGACGTATACATTTTCAAATAAAAAATTGACATGTGGCCAAGCGAATAATCACAATTCGGAGATGCACATGAATTAGACGGTACATGATTAGATTAACGTACTGAGAAGGAATCCTGTGGGCGTTGTCACTTTTAAGATGGGTGGTTTTACTTTTGTTTTGCAAGTTTCTTTCTTCCATTCCACCAACTTTGACAATTTCTGGTCAACTATTGGCGGGGGCGTCAAAGTCCACTTATATACCACGGGATAAATTTGGAAAATACAACTTCTCTACTCTTAAAAAAAAAAAAAAAAACCTTTAAGTCCTAACTAAAGAGAAAAAAGTCAACCTAGTGATCTAGTAATTATTTCAAAATATATCATGGTCCTGTCTCTAGAGAATTTGTTGTATTGATTGGAAAAATATAACAAATTTTTCAAAACTCAAAACACAATATAACATAAAAGAATATTAATGAAAATTGTAAATGAATTTGTTATAACATGCGGAACAGACCGTTAAAAAACTTGATTTCACACATGAAACTATGAATTTTAAATTTTTAAAATTGAGCTGCATTTTTTTTTTTTTGGTTGAATAGTTAAATTTTTATTAATAATAACAAGAAAAATACTTAACAAAAACATCCTACTAAGCCAAATCAATAGGTCTACCCGATACATTAATAGTCTATAATTTTAATATTAAGTGACAGAAAATCTAAAAAAAAAGGAACATCGAAATTTAGAATAGATAAAAAAAAAAAACTGAGGAACATCCCTCTAGACAGTAGGACAAACCTAAAAGATAAACGTTTGAGCAAGAGAATGAAATACCATATTAGCAATCCACTTGGCCTGAAAATCTTCCGCTTCACTAATGAGAGATTTGAAATTCAGTTGCATTTTGTTTAACTACTCCATGCATTTCAATTTTAACTCTATTTTATCATAAATTAGGGATGATAGTGATCATATACTTATGTAAAATTTATTTTCTGAATCTCACTGTGAAATAAAAAATTAGGTATTGAACCTGTTTAGAAATTCACCTTTAGTGTTTGAATCGTTTTGAACTTGATTATAATTACTCGTTTTAGATACTCAAACCAAAATGGATCGACTTGATTTTCAATTCATTGTGCTAGAATGTTTTGCACGCCCCCCTCATATGAACATGTGCTAGCCTGTTTACTCAAACCTATCAAAATCGGATTGGATAAAATGGTCATCCTTGGCCCGAATGAGGCCTGACTTTCAAACCTAGTTTTATCTCAATTAGGCCAATCTGGACCCAAATGTAGCCTAATTTGAGCCTATTTTTCTCAATTTGGGATATTCAAGCCCAATAAAGGCCCAACTATAATTTAATTCGAACCCGAATGAAAAATTTCAGCCTAATTTTGACCCAATTCTAACATAATTTTTGAATCCAATCTAACTTTCACCCCTAAATCATAAAATAAACATTTTAAAAAAAGTTCGGTCGACGTGCAGGAAGTAGCGTGAAAGATGAGATTCTGCCTCGTCCGATTGCGTGTTTCAAAATAGAGCCAAGTGAAAATATGACACGTGGAGCCACCAAAATAAATGGTGATTGTCAGGGTTAAAATGGTAAAGGAATACTGTTCTTTCGGTACACGTATTTTTGTTTCTCTTTCCTTTCGCCTAAAAGGCTAAAAGCCACCTCATTACCGTTCCAGAAGTATCCAAAGTCTGCAAAACCCACAGTTCTCTCAGTTAGCTGCTTATTCTTCTTCAATATTCACCCAACAAGGTAAGGGATATATATGTGTATATATATACTTTTTTGTGTAATGACCGAATAAAATAATTTGCTGATTGATTATGTTCACTGATGAACAAGAATATCAAAAGAAATTATATTTTTCTTGCATAATTGTGTTATATTAGGTTAAAGAACAAATCTCATTGTTTATTATTATTATTATTATTATTCGACGCTTAAAATTTTGAAATTTCTTATTTTGTATTTTCGTGTTTTAATTTTATGTTTATGTGTGTGTATAAACAAGATTAACTGAAATCGTTGTCAGGTTTCAGGGGAAAAAATGAGCAGCCGTGCAAGCCGAACTCTTTATGTAGGCAATCTTCCGGGAGATATTCGTCAGAGAGAAGTGAAAGATTTGTTTTACAAGGTACTATAAATTTTTTTAATTATAATTGAATTATAATGGGTGAATTTCCTGGATTTTTGGGTTTGATTATATTTTAATTATCCGTAACTTGTTTACTTGCTTTTGGTTTAGCTAACTTGAATATTTAATCAAAATTTTTGTGTTTTCTGATTGCAGTATGGGCCTATTGTCGATGTTGATTTGAAAATCCCACCAAGACCTCCTGGCTATGCTTTTGTGGAGGTGAGCAGAGAATGGCATGGAGATGAGTTTTACATTCACAATAATCACATATGTCTGCGTATTCATAACTTGTTGGTTTTCTTTTGTTTATGCTTTGAAAAAAAAAAATCAACTTTTTAAAAATAATAATAATAAATTGTAGTTTGAAGATGCTCGTGATGCTGAAGATGCTATTCGTGGTCGTGACGGGTATAACTTTGATGGAAGTCGCCTAAGGGTCAGTGTCTGTTAACTTTGATCTACTTTCTTTATGTGGTTATTTTTTGTATTTCAACTGTTTCCATTTGATCCTCTTAGGTTGAGCTTGCTCATGGCGGTCGAAGGCATTCATCTCCTAGTGACCGTTATAGCAGTTATAGCGGTAGCAGTGGAAGTCGTGGACCTTCCAAACGTTCTGACTATCGTGGTATGCTTCATTCTAGCATCTCTCTTCTAGTTTCATTAAGTATATGTTGTTGAAAGTTGATTTTGATCCTGTCTTTCTTACAGTTCTGGTCACTGGGCTACCATCTTCTGCGTCATGGCAAGATCTCAAGGTCTGATGATTTCATTATGAAAAATTGTACTTCCGAAAGTTTATCGTGAAGTCGTTTTCATGTCATATTTGAAATGGAATTTGATAGTGCATGTTCAATGATCAGGATCATATGCGTAAAGCTGGGGATGTTTGCTTTTCTCAAGTATTTCGTGATCGTGGTGGTGAGTGGAATAAACCTCTGATTCCTGGCAAAATAATTTGCAATTCTTTTGATTTTTAAGCTGGCTGCAAACAGCGAAAATAATATGCTAACTTTAAATTGATGGTGTGAATGACCTTTTTCTTTTCTCATGTTTCATCAAATTATAGGTATGACGGGAATTGTTGATTACACAAACTATGATGATATGAAACGTGCTGTAAGTTATCTTAAATTTAAATCTTCTCTTAAGGATTTTATGGTTTTATTATTTTATTATATATGTTGGGTTTTGAGTTAATTGTGACTTCCTTTCTTTCTATCTCCAGATCAGGAAGCTTGATGACTCTGAGTTTCGAAATGCATTTTCTCGGTCTTATGTACGGGTATGCCAACATATACATGCAGTGATATGCCTTAAATTTCCATTTTAGTTTACTTATCTATGGGCTCTTGTATAGGTAAGGGAGTATGATTCAAGGAGGAGCTACTCCAGGAGTCCTAGTCGTAGCCCCTATGGCCGAAGCAGAAGCAGAAGCTGGAGTCGAAGCCGGAGCCGGAGCTACAGTGACCGGAGCAGGAGGTGTGCTTTAAACTTTGCTGAAGATTGGACAGTTTGTTTGTTTCTAATGATAATTTTTGAAAGTTGGATTATTTTGCAGCAAGTCTCCTCGAGGGAAATATTCTCATGGATCTCGGTCCGCATCTCGTAGTAGATCCGTTTCTTCAAGATCTGGTACAGGATCATCTCCCCGACCTTTAAGGTATTCCCTGTTGCATTGTCTTTCCCCTTTTGATTTTGGGAGCTCTTTTACGATGGTTATTGATGTATTTGTGGTACTTGAGTGGTTACAAATGGTCACAATTTTCTTGGAACAAATGCTTGTTTGGTGTCAAATTATGCAGTAATATTTTTTTTTTTTCCTTTTCATACCTTATTTTGCGTGATCAGTGTAGCGAACAGTTTTCAGGCTGCAAGGTTTTTTAGTGCTACGTTCTTTCTGATGTCTTAACTCTCAAAAGCAAAAACTCTAAATTTAGTTAAAATGGTTTCAGTTGCAATGTGCTTTTCTCTACAGGAAATCAGGGGGTTAGTCCTAACACCCCCTGCCCCAACCGAAAAAAATAAATAAATAAATAAAGGAAAAGAGAAACCCATTTGTATGTAAATATAAATAAAAATGACTTTTATTTATTAGTATGTTGTAACCACCAGCCAATTTTCAGCATGCATCTCAATTCTCAACTAAGTTCCATGAGTACTCTGCTGACTTGAAGTAATCCATTGTGCATATATTTTACATCTAACTCTTACATTTAAGTTTTTAAATTCAAAATTTGACTAGTATACAAGGTTAATTGGTCAATGTTAAAGTTATCCTGACATGAGAAAGAATGATTTTTTTTTTTTTGGGTTTTTTTTATTTTTGGCATATGCTTTTAATGTGCCAGTTCTGTGGTCTTCAAAGTAATCTATTTTGTTTTGAACACATGACCTATAGATCATCCTGATGGGGAAATCTTGCCTCTGGGTGGAGGTATACTTGCATATTTAACCTTACAGTGGCATATCTTATATTTCGTGCTGTTAGTTATCTTGTTTTGATGGAACCAAATTCCTTTGATTGAAACTGCATGAAGTGTGAAGCCTCCGCTAACCTTTTTCATCACCGTGTGTACTTGTGTTTTAGCTCATTGTTAGATGTGAGCCCTTTGCGTTTGCACCATTTTCCATTCCTTAGTGGGCTGAGCTCTTGAGCAAGTCTATCTCCTTTTTATGAGTTTCTGTTTCTCCATTTGTCCTTGTGTATACTCCAGTTCTGAAGAATTACGAGGCTAGTCATTTCGGCGAGCTACCAGTTATGCTTGTGTGATTCTTTTGCTGACATGTTCAAACTTCAAATGTATTTCAAATGGAAGAAAAATTTTCTTGTTACGAATATAAAAAATGACGTATGTTCTTAATTAATCCCTTTACTGCTTCAAGGACATGCATAGCGGAAAGAGGTCACTTAAGAAGTGTTACCAGGTTGGCAAGTTGTTGTACTTTGTTTATAAGAGTTGCTGCTTTGCTTACTAGATCTGGCTTTGTGCAGTGACCTGGAATTGGATGTTAGGAACTTGATGTGTTGTGGTGGTTATATACTTGCATCTCTTTGGTGGTTGAGGTAATGTGATTTGTGTATGTTGATGAGCACCTCTCGAACATCCTGACAATCTTATAATGCTGTTATGGTGGTGTGTCGTTTAGTGCTAGATATGATCAAGTGTGGATGGGTCGCAATTTAAAGCTGGATTAGTCAGATCTAAGTGCTATTGGTACCATCCCACACATCAGCCGTATAAATGAAACTTGAAAAACTACATCATCTGTTCCCCAGGACACAGTGATTCAGATGGGGAGAGGTGTGTGCAGAAGGGAGGATGTTCTTAACTTTGGCCACTTGTTCCATGGTGCTCTCAGATCTAACTGCTATTGGTACTATCCCACAGATCAGCTGTATAAACAAAACTTGAACAAATACATCACCTGTTCCCCCAGGACTTGGTGATACAGATAGGGAGAGGGTTTATATCTCCTCTTCTCGGGTATGGATGGGGAGGATGTCCTTAACTTTGGAAACTTACTCGATGGTGCTCTCTAGTGATTTTTCTTTCTTCTACATGTTGATTTAGTTCTCATAATCTGCTGGGAAATGTTCATTGCCAAAAACGTGAGGTTGTATATTTTATCAATTGGTAATTTGAACCTATTTTTTGAAGTTGCTTCTAAAGATTGGTGGTATTTTGTGTTTCTGTGTTTGTTGCCGGGCACTCTGAGGTGGAAATGGCACCTGAGGCTTTTGGATCAAGGATTATAATGGATTCTTGTGGATAATTGGGTTGTTTCTGGAAATTTTTTGCAGATCCCTATCAAGATTGAAATCTCCACTTGCATCTGTAAGTGAACTCTAATTTAAATTTCCCTCATCAAAGTAAGGGTTGATTGGATTGTACTCAGGTTATTTTTTTATTATATTTTGTTGTCTTGGTGCAATACCAGCCTCCTGGCAAGCAATCAGGTAGAGACCTCGGCAAACGTGGCAGGAGCAGGAGCAGGAGCATGGGATCTCAATTGCGTTCACCTTCTGTATGGTTTCATTGTTCACTGATGGAGGATTTTTGTAAAATTTATTTTCTTCCATACATTCTATTTTCAAATGTGATTTTGTTTATTGTTATGGTTGCAATTGGCAGGTGAGATCTGATAGAAGCCAATCAATGGACTCGGGGGAACGCTACTGAAGATTTTTTACGTCTAGTTGGACAATGTCATTGAACTGTAGGAGAGCTATAAAAATACTAGAGTTAGCATACAAATACAATTGCATTTCAGACTATTGCTGATTGATTATGTAAATCACTTTTTTCTCTTAGCCATTCAAACGGATCTGAAGAATGTTCAAACTGATCGTGGAGAGGTTACTCAAACTGCTGTTTGAATAAGAGTTTTTATACACCTTTCCTTGTTTGATTATTTAATGGTGGTTCAATTTTATAATTTCTTTAAAAATTTCAGGATGAAAAAGAGAGGTGAAATTCTACTGTTGCTTGAGTTATAAAAACATTTATTGTTTATAAATACAATTATTGTTTATGCTAGTTGCCAATCTTATTGATTCCGGTGATTCTGGACACCAACTGATCCTCATGAGAGCCTGTTTAGCCCAGAACTCCATTCTGAAGTGGCTAATCTGTGTTGGGAACCGACTAGAAATTTCGAAGCAACAAGCATGCCTATTATCGTCAAATCACATTAGTTTTGTCCATGGGAACTCTCATCAATTGTTAACTTACGGGCTACCCCCGCACAAGAAGGCCACTGGCCACACATAGCACGTCCAAATCTATTACTATCCAACAGGTAAAATCTTATTTTATATCCTCAAAGGCAAAGAAACTAGAGGATGCCAAAGTCCATCACACAGCCAGGTGGCTGTTCAAAAGATCGTTTTTTTCAGGGCCACCCCACAGTTTTGAGTCTTGTCTTGATAGACCGAGACTCCAAGCATTTTCAATCGTTTTTCAAGCATACATAACTTTGGTTTCAGTAGTGGTAGTTTGCTTTACCCAAAAGGATAATCAACAAAGCTATGACCGATTTTGGGATGACATTCTTTCTGATCCATGCCTTTGCCGAAAGCTGCTCGATCTGATTGCAGCATCTGACCCACTGGCTGCCTGATGAAATGCACCCCAACTTGATTCTCTATCCACCTGACTTAATGAGAATGAAGGCAAGTGTTCTCTTTCCCATGCACGAAATCGGGATGGTGGAGGATTTTCCACTTCTTGGTAGTTCCGGCCTGATGTACCAGGTGGGATGAAGTAGAACCCAGTCTGATCAGACGATGATGCCATAGTTCCCACTTGAGACAAGCCTCTGTGACTGCTGGACCTTCGGGCTCCGGAAATAATGGGTGTGCGAATTGCTGTAGAATTGCCAGGCTGTTGTTGATAGTATGCTTGAAGGGCTTGCACTCTATCACGAGCCCGTGCATTACTCCCTTGGTAGGGTGGAATCATAGACGAATTAACTGAGCTCCCAGCTCTGGCAGTAGAACTGTGGAAATATAAGAGCATATAAAGTCAATGGCCACCTAATGAATTTATCATCTACTATAATTTCAACCTAAATATGTCTGATAAAGATCAAATTAAGGAACAGATAGTATTCCTCATTAGCTGGGAGAGAGGGGAGCCAAATATACAAAAAACACCTGTGGCTAAAAAGGAATGGATGCATGAATGATCCTGATCTTGGAAGATCAGAACTGCTTCTAGCTGGCCTTTGAGTAACAGAAGGAATTGAAGGTGGATCAGCATTCCCTATCCGACTGTTGGTTGTAGAGAAGGGAGGAGAATGGTGCTCCCAACCATGATAATGGAGATCCATAGCAGGAAATGCATAGGAATTAGGCATTTCATTAGGTAATGAAGGACCATTCCAGTGATTATTAAAATTTGAACCATCTGAAACACTTCCACTGGAGTTGGAAGATGATGGATGAATTGGACCAAAATAAGCTATATATGGGCATGGATGACTAGCTGAAGAAACAGCTGCTGTATGTTCAGCAAAGATAGCATGTTGTCCCAGTAGATCATGATCTGCATTACAATATCCACCCTATCAGCATAGTTATCGATAATTCTTTCATTGCTTTGACTGGAAAGAAAGATCATTAATTAAGCAGAATCAGGAGTATCTCTTACATGCATTTGATGAAAATTCCCCTTCCCTGCAAAATCGATAAATGCCTATTAGAAACTTAAGCGTCATACTAGATAATAAAGGCAAAATGTAAGCACAACAGGAAAAAGTTACAAGAGCCTTCTTCAGTTCCCAGGAATAAGAGTAGGAATGAGAATAATTCTTCATTCCATTCCTGATTTCAAATACCTGCCTATGTAAATTTTCAGGTATGCCTGACTTCCTGTTTTCTCCTCTTCATTATCAGTGACAAAAAGCATAAGGAATAGAAACACAGAGTCAATCCGCATTCTAAACTCAGCGATTACAAGTGACGAGATTTAATAATCCTCCTATCCCACAAGGTGCAATGTCGTATATATCTGTTTCATGCTCCCTTGGCACATTAATCGAGATTCATCAATTCCAACCTCAAAAAATATTAAAATAACATAACTAAAATAAAATCTGACATCTATATTGTGACATGGAACCCACAGGTTCATTAACAATAAATTCCACTGCCACTTGGCCCTGACATACTAAGGCAGCACTGATAGACTGAGTCATAGCCTGTAGAAGGGGAAGAACAAAGAAAATTGGAAGTTTCCACATTCAGGTATTGCTTGAGAGTGGACAGTTAGTCATAGATATTTTATGGGAAGTCCAGCGTCTTAACATTGGATGTTTTGTGTTACAAATCTATTACGTCAAACTCTTTAAACCAACCCATTATGAGGATACTTTCAGAACAATATATCCAGGTGTTGCATCCAAGAGATAATGAATGCCTATTCAACCATGGATTTAAAAAAAAAAAAAAGGTGTAATAAAGCAATATCCCACGTCAAGGCCCCTAGAGCGATGCATATTATCTCATTCTAGTCGCAAATTGCAGCTCTCAGACATAGACCAAAAACTGTAAAATAGGATACATTGAGGATGGTTGATGCATATTTCGTGCACCCCAAGAACTCAAAATGTTGAGGGTTTCCTAGCATGCAGATGCCCACTTTCCATTGTTCTCTCTTTCATAGGAGGAACGTTCGATTCCTCACTGAAAATTTCAATATAAAGTATAGAGTGATTGTGCACATACATACAAGAGCAGAAAAGCTTAAATGAAAAGAAAATAGACAATTGAACCATCACAGCATATCAATTCAAACAGAAAAAATTGGAAGCTCTAGCTATCAGATGATGCTTACTCAAAAGATGATGGGAGTCGTGCCAAACTGCCAAAAGGACACCAATGAACTCCGAAGGACTGCAAAATCATTTAAACCAAAATCAATAGGTGGTCAGATATTATGCACAATTGAATGCATTCTTGTACCTGCAAATGCTCACTGGTACATACACACGGATAACACATATTTGTTAACAAGCCATGAAATGTATCACTCATGTTTGTAAGTAGTTATGAGATCAGAGAATGCAGTTAGCAGAAAGTTCTATAACAAAACAAATCAAAGATCTCCTCTAAAGGAGCACCGACAGTCATAGTTCACAGATACAGGTAAATAGACAAATTCATAATGACCAGCTAAAAAGATATATGTCTTATTAAGCTATCAATTTGAGACAGGTACAGAGCCATGAATATAATAAAACAAAAGTCGCATGGAAGAAATCTATAAACAATACAAGGCTATGTCAACAAGAATCACAATAATGCATGATATAAGGCTATGTCAACCGGAGCCATAATAATGCATGCAACCTACTAAAGGCATAGACAACTCTTTGATCTACGCCATTTTAGCAAACTTCTTGGTTGCACTGTGATGCCATCTCAAAGACTTAAAGTCTCAGAGAAAGACATAGGAACCTATAGTTTTGAGTGCAGCAAGGGCAAAGATACATGTGCCTTGCTTCCCAGAAGCTGATTCACTTTCCCTTTCAAAACGTTATATATTCACTTTGTACCTAAAGATATGTCCTTGTTTCACTTCTGATCAGAGGGTCTCCATGTTTTATTATTGATAGAAAGCCTTATTGCTTAATATCAAGGTGATTTACCTAAATTTGGCAATAAACAGTCCAAGTATGATTTAAGGGTATAATTATCTGTTTAGCTTCATACTTGTAGGACTACAAGAAAGTTGCTTCTGTTCCCCAATAGGGTAAGATTTTTTTTTTTTGGTTCACATGATTGTATCTAGCTTTTTGAGATTAAAAAACAAAGACTTTGCAGTAGCTAAAGAAATAGAAAGGAAAATCTGTAACAGGTTCCTAGTAACTTTGCAAGCCATTTGAGGGTAACTGCATTAGACTCCTAGAAAGAGCCCAAGTGAGACACCAAAGCTTACACTTTGAAATTCAGCTAATTAACCTTGAGGTAAGTATAATTCACATATAACTAAAATACTGAACCAAACAAATGAAGAAAAAAATAACTAACATCACATGAAATGTTGCAACATATGGCTGAGAATTTAAAGGTTTAACATACAACTTTTATTCATAAAAGTTTAAAAAAATTATAAGTTAAAGCAAACAAAAACAAGGCAGCAATGCTTTTTTGGTCATCATATTTTTGAATAGAAGTAACTAGTTACCATTTCGGAGTAGCTTAGATCATAAAGGTCCTCATCATGGGCCCATTCATCCATGCTAAATTCTGGCAGGGAACGGCAACCATTTGCATAGAGCCACTGGCCTTTTTCAATTTTTCGACAATTAGGGCATTGCATAGCACCCTTTATATTAAATGCTGAACCAATGCAATCTGAGATATTCATGAAGAGAATCAATGATAGGCAAATAGAAAAAGTATTTATTAGTAAACACTAAGATGTCATCAACAATCCAATTAGCAAGCGGTAGTGTTATCATTCAATGCAATGATCACCTTATTAAAGAGGCTCTTTCAGAAATGAAAGCAGCAACAATAAGGACATGGGTTTGAGCTACTATTTCTTTTAAAAGGAAAGAACCCTTGCCACTGTTTATTACAAAAAGTTACTAAAACGATACTACTGTATGCATAAAATATCCAGAATGCATATTTTCAATATTAATTAATCATGCATGCATCTTGGAATTTTCATCGATGCTCTTGCATCAATGATTTGAATAACTAATAATGAAAATTTTATTTTGAAGACCCTAAAATGGAAAAGAAAGTAAATGCAAGTAAATAATGGATTTTAAAAGAGAGCATTCAGCAAAATAAGCAAGGCTGCCCTCCCCTCGGTAAACTAAACCAAATTCATGCATGGAATGAACCATAATTAGTAGGAAATAGGAAACATAAGCTAATAGGATAATATTACAGATTAATTACAAGGCTAATTTCAGGATTTAGTAGTTCTAAACCATTAGATTCATAGCATATAGGCCAAATTTATGAATTTGGATTACAACCTGTATCTTGTTTGAGAGTGAATTTGGCTTAAAGATGTAAGTTCAAATAAAACAATCAAAAATCTGATTTAAGCATAGTCTGTCCTTTTTCCTTCCCTTGGCGACTATAGCTCTTAAATTATAATACTGAACTAAAAACTAAAATAAACATTACCGGATTTCAAGACTTCCACTGAAATGGACCCTTGTATAATATTTCGAAGTTTCAGAATAAACAAATTAAGAACTCAAAAACCCACATTGAACTTGAATATACAATTTTCAGCTAAAATAATTGACATGCAAGAGTATTTATTCCAGGATAATGAATTCTTAGCCCATCATGGCTGACTTCTGAAAATTGCCAAATACAACTAGAAGCATCTTAAAATCCAATAGAAATACTAATTTGAATCTGAATGTAAAATTAACATCACAGCAGACAAAAGATTAAACGGCACAAAAAGATTAACTACGTGATTTGAAAAGAATGATCTATCTGGAAATATATCTCTACAAAACATCATTGACGAAAATTCAGTAATAACTCTTATCTGTTTTCAAAATACCTGTTAGATTAGCGATATTTACCTCCATTCAATTTATATCATATAAAAAAAACCCAATTTAACGAAATCAGTCAAATTGCATCAAATAATTCAAAAACCAAGCCACACATACCTAATTATCATCATCAAGCCAAACAAAATAGACAATTGAACAATACCCACAACATTGTATTCAGATCTCGCCATTCCCAATCCAAAAACAAAAAGGTCAAGATTTTCCCTGGACAAAAAAAAAAAAAAATAAACCAATTAAATTCCTAACTTACCCAAATGGAATTGGTGTCCACATTGAAGCTTGGCCCATGATCGATCCCCGTTATCGGTGACCACCTCAAGGCAAATCGAACACGAAACCGAGCCAAACGACTTACCGCATCCTCCTCCTCCACCACCACCGCCCACGTCTCCACCATCTCCATCATCAACAACCACATCATTATCACTGTTTCCCAAACCCATCACACCACCACAAAAAATACCAAAAAATAAAAAAATTAGACCGTTAAATTCCCACCCTTCCCTCTTCCCCTCTCTGCAATCAGCAGAACAGTTTTTAATTTAATAACAAAATAACACAAAAAAGAAGAACAAATTAGCGAATTCTATATCAGGATAGGCTTAGGCGATAGAGTAGATGAATAGATAGATACATAGAGAGATAGATGGGATTTGTGATTAGGGTGTGCAGAGAATTTTTTCGATCAAAAATTTTATCTTTGCTTGTTTTTTCTTCTTCTTCTTCTCTTTTGTTGTTTTTGTCTCTCTCTCTCTCTCTCTCTCTCCTCTGTCTCTCCCTATGTCGTGAGAAGGTTTCGTGCCGTTAGATTTGGGAGGTTAGATTGCTGTTGGAGGCCGTAATAACCGCTGTCCAAACGAGCGTGCGAAGGACGGTTAATATTAATCCACGTGATTTGATCCACGGTTGAGATTGATCTGTGAGTAGTGTGAATTTGATAGTTGTTTGACATGGGTTGTTGCTCAACTGAGTAGTTTAATCGTTATTTATTTTTTAATTATCATTTTTTAACTGATTAATTAACTGGTCTGAGCTATGATTTGTGTAAATATATTCGTTGGGTGGTTACACAGTGGGTGGGTCAATTCTGAAGCTGGTTTTGGGTTGGGTTTCCCATTTTTTTTTTTTATCAAAAATAAAATTCAATAATACTCCCTTTCTCTCCTTTAATATAAATTTCTGGCTTTGCCTCTAATTTTTCACAATTTTTGTTAGATAGAGAAAATGTAGGAAACAATTCTACCTTATATAATTAATATTAATTTGGAAATTGTGGGTCATGGAAAAAAGTAGAAGGAAAAAAAAAATAAAAAAAAAAAAGATAATTACGTTAGCTTGAAAATCATGCTATTAGTCTAATTTGTTTAACAATAATGTTCACCAACTACATTAACTAAACTAAACAAATATAGTTTTCAATCCAAAAAATATCTAAATTAGTGAAACGTGAAATTGATTATTGGTAAGAGGCTCAACATCAACCCGTACTCAAATTTTATCTCCATCTATTTTTTTTAATTGATATGTGTTCTAAATATATTTTCAAAGAGTCGAATTCAAACTGAAATGATTTGGTTAGTTGAGCTCATTTATAATTTTAATTATAAGGTGATATTAGTAAATTTCTTATTTTATATTTTTATACACATAAATATTATTTTGGGGACATCTATTTATAATTTTATTAGAAAGACAATGTTTTGGGTTGGAAACCTTATAGAAATTAAATTAATTAAAAAGGGATGATGGTTGATTGTGGTTTGACTGAGTAATTTTGGTTTATATTTTCTTTTTCTTTTTCTATTTTTGTCATGAGTCACCAAAGGAAGTTCACACTAAACTTTTAAACTCAGAGTCGCAAGAGAATATTTCTAATTAGGCTACAAGACAAGAGAAAAAAGAGAATGGAGATCAGAAGGTCAAAGGTTTGCAATACCAACACGATGGGCAGCAATGGTAAAGTTGCAAGTTGCAATGAGCATTCACATCAATGGACATGAGCGTATGCAATGAATATTCGCACCCAATAGCCATCTTATGCTTTATTTATATATTTTCTTTTCTATATTATCGTCTTGTACATCTTATTATTACACGTTTTGTTTTTTTATGTACCGTACGACCAAGTGTAAATGAGTGGAATCGGTTCCCAACTTTTCAAATTCTGCTCGAAAACAGCTATAAAAAAAAGTTGTTCGAGTCGATTCACTTACTATAAAAGAGAAAAATTTCGAGCCAACTCACTTGCTAATAAATCAAACTTAAATTTAATTATGTTCAGCTTCAAAATTCATTGAGCCTTATTGAACGTTTATATATACAATATTTATTTTAAACTTATTTAAATATCAAATTCGAGTTTAAAAGTTTTTTAGTTGCACTCGAATTCGAGTTTAGATTTTAAGCTTGTCGAATTTTGAATTTAATAGATTTGAACTATACTCATCTCATTTACACTCCTGGTCGGCCCATAAAACACTCAATTGGGATATAAAGAATGTGATTTAGTATAATAAACTTTTATTTTTATTTTTTTAATACTTTCATGAGGGTCTTGTAAATAAATGGACCGATTTAGAAAAAGTTTGTGTTGATAACGATGGAACGCATAATCTAAATCATAGTGATGAATTTCACAAGTGCTTTTTACCATTTAATTATCATATCTTTCTATTTGTTTAGATATATAAGAGATTCAATGGACCAAAACAATATCGTGAGCTATATAACTTTCTCTTTAATAATATTCATTAAATTAATGATAATTTTTATGGTGAAAAAGACTCTATGAAGACCTCTTACTCCCACCCAGAGTTATTTTCTCAATTTTGATGGAGCTCTTTTGACTTTTATAATTTTTTGGATTTTTACTTTTTACCATTATTAATTTCAAAAAAGTTAAAAACTCTTAAAACTTTTTGACTCCACGTACGGCCACGAGTTCTCCGATTTAGGACAGGAGTTCCGGTAATGTCCAATTTCGTAATTTGAAATTGCATAGTATTGTCACCGCTTTGCATTAATCTTTTTTACTATAAATACTCAGCGCCAAAAGCTCGCAAATATCCCTCGCGCTCTCTCGATTATTAGTCTTTTTTTTGTTTGATTGCTTTTCTGTTTTGAATAAACAGTCGAGAAACAAATCGAATTTTCGTTCTTTTTTATTGCTTTCTGTAATCATGCTCGTTTATCAGGATCTTCTCACAGGTAAAGCACTTTCCCTTTCATGGTATTTGTTTTTTATTTTGCGTCTATCATCTTTGATCTTAGCATGAAATTTGTGGGGTTGAGGTCTCTAATTCAGCTTATGCTTCTTTATTTCATTAAAAGTAGTTCCTTTTTAGCCTTATGTTAGCTTTAAATAATTAAATATATTCCCACCACAGGATGATTTTTGTATGCTATTGTATAATCAGTTTCTTATCTTTTTCAATGTAAAACTATAGTAATGATATTCTCCACGTGTCAATTATTGTGGACTTCTTTAATAGGAACAAGGGTTTTGATAACCGGGATGAAACAAGTTTCTTTGAATTTAAGATTTGTTTTAATCAAGCGAAGACATAATGTATTAGTTATGGTGTTTATGTGATTTGTGAATTCCTTTTAATGTTTATATGCATCCTTAGATACTTAATTCGCTTTATGGATTTCAGGTGATGAGCTTCTCTCTGACTCCTTCCCATACAAGGAAATTGAGAATGGAATGCTGTGGGAAGTTGAGGGAAAGGTTGGCAATTTTTCAAATTAGAATTGATGGTTATTTTGGGTATATATGTTGATCTGAAACGTTGTTGCAACAAATAACATTTTTCGTGGTTTGGCTTTTGCAGTGGGTTGTTCGTGGGGGAGTTGATGTAGACATTGGTGCTAATCCTTCTGCTGAAGGTGGGGACGAAGATGAAGGTGTTGACGACCAAGCTGTCAAGGTTGTCGACATTGTTGACACATTCCGGCTTCAGGTTAATGAGCTAGTTTAGTCTATTTTTTTCACGTCTTTGCTACGATGATTATCATTTTGCGGTGTCTGAAACTGTTATTTCGTGTTATGATCACGTTTCAGGAGCAACCGTCTTTTGACAAGAAGCAATTTGTTACCTTCATGAAGAGGTACATCAAGTTGCTGACACCCAAATTGGAGCCAGAGAAGCAAGAGTTGTTCAAGAAGCACGTCGAATCAGCTACCAAGTTTCTGCTTTCGAAGCTCAATGACCTGCAATTGTATGTGCACCTTAATATAATATATACAGTTATATAACTCCAAAACTATACACTTTAGTTTAGAGAATTCTTCTTCTATTTTAAGGTAATTTCCTTGCTTGAATAGCTATTCTGAATATTTGAGCTATTGTTGCAGCTTTGTCGGCGAGAGCATGCATGATGATGGCAGCTTGGTATTTGCATACTATAAGGAAGGTGCTACTGATCCAACCTTTCTGTACTTCGCTTATGGGCTGAAGGAGATCAAGTGTTGAGGACGCGCAGTTGTGGCATCCTTGAAACAGATGTACTCTCTCTATATTATCAGAGTTTTAGCATAAGTTGTTTGGATATGCTATAATTAACTTTGGGACTAAAATATTGTAGTGTGGTTTGAAGGCAATGGTTTTTGGTAGTAATGAGCTTATTTAGACTTTGATACAGCTGAGAAATACAGTTCTTATTAATGTTTTGTTTTGGCAAAAGTTTGATCTTTAAGAATCACTATATATAATGCTGCCTGCACTCATCGTATGACTGTTTTGGGAATTGAAATAGCATTCTATTAATGGACGAATCTCTGTGCCTTTTTCTTTTTAATCTTTAGTACGATTAGAGAATGTCCAATCTCTGAACTCAATATGCCCAATCTAAAAGGCAAAAGCAGCGAAAGGTGCGTGGTTGTTCAGTGGCCATTGTTAGTGAGCAAATTTTTCGTCAAAGCTATAGAGCAATTAATTTTTTTGAATTCCAAAAGGCACCAAATATGGAAAGAAAAAAAGGAGTATAAAAAAAATGTCAAAAAGCGAAATATTTTGATTGTTAGATTCATGAATTTACATACGGAGGAATGAGAAACTAAATTTTGCTAAGACTTTTTTTCAAGAAATTTTTTTTTGTTAGAATCTCTCTAATTTTTTGAGTTATTCAATTTAGAGTTCATGAAAAAATCTTAAAGAGGAACTCACCCCGTCAAGGAGTGGTCTCACGTTTATGAGAAATCCACGTTGAGGACAAGCGTGATAGGGCCTAGAGATGTGCCCTGAAAAAACAGAGGTGGTCTAAAGGGTAGAGATATTTCCTCGACCAATTATTAGTTAAACGGAATTTCTGAGCATAAAACCTTTTAATGCAACTACGTAAAACTCGTTAAGCACTGTAATTTTGTTTTTGTTGGATAACATTCATTCGAGATTGCGGAATTAAATTAACTGTAACAAACCAAGCAGAGTATAACTTCTTCTTTTAACTTTTACATCAAGTTTCTACAGAATATGGATAGAAACCGTAGCGAGGGACTAAAAGAAGCTCATTCTCATATTAAAAAATTCTGCCTTAAAAGCTTGCAACCACTGGCTTGAGCTTGAACAGAAACCGCCTTTCAAGCTTATGCATAGTAATTCAAGCTTGATTTCTTCTTTGCTTGGACCTGGATTATACCTTCATTGAAATCCTCATGGTTCACCTGATTTCAGAACCAATCAATGCATTAGACAAGTGTTTGCTCCTATGGTAAGCACAGATTGTATGTGTTTTTGAGTGAGAGTCAGAGAGAGAGAAAGAGAGAGCACCTCAGTTGCATCACGCCGAAGAGCTAGCATCCCAGCCTCTACACAAACAGCTTTTAGCTGTGCTCCATTGAAATCATCAGTGGACCGAGCCAATTCTTCAAAATTGACATCAGGATGAACATTCATCTTCCTTGAGTGGATCTGTAGCATCCAAACAAAACTAGTAATTAAAACAATTCTTTGCACTAGGCCATAGAAGAAAGCAATTGTGATTTGGCAAACCTGCAAAATGCGAGCTCTTGCTTCTTCACTTGGATGTGGAAACTCAATTTTGCGATCCAATCTACCGGATCGCATGAGGGCAGGATCCAAGATATCAGCACGATTTGTTGCTGCTATCACCTGAAATTTGTACAAGGTTTTATAATTTCAACCATTCTGAATAAACAAGAGAATAACAACTTTAACTGCCACAATGCAGTAGCCATGAAAGGTCCAATAAGAAATACAAGGCAACAAATTCATAATCAAACAATCAACCCCTCTTCTTGTCTTTGTTATATAAACACTGGATATGATACAATCATTAACCAACCTTAATCCTCTCATCACTGCTAAATCCATCAAGCTGATTAAGCAATTCTAACATGGTCCTTTGCACTTCCCTATCTCCACTTACTTCACTGCAAACAATGACACATTTAGAATCAGCCAGGATATCTCAATTTATTATAAATAATATTAAAAAGCAATGCAGATATTAATCTGAATTAAAGAGCAAATGCATATCTAAGTTTGCTCTAGAAAGAATAGCTGACACACCTGTCAAAACGCTTTGTGCCAATTGCATCAATTTCATCTATAAATATGATGCAGGGTGATTTCTCTTTTGCAAGCTGAAAAGCATCACGGACAAGTTTGGCACCATCACCAATGAACATCTGCAAAAAATACAAATTCAGTTGCTCTTTTATTTGGTAGCTAAACACATCAATATTGCAGCAAAAAATGGCATCGCAAAAGAAATTTAAGCAAATTCTTCCTAAAGGAAGCAGGCAGATGGGTAGCATAATTCAAAATAAGTAGATTCTTATCTAATTTACTAGTCAAATACACAAATCTGATTAATGACGGAATAGATCCCATACACACAGATACATATTAAAAAAAAAAAAAAAAACTAGTGCAGAATTGGAATAAAATAACAGATAAGTAGAAATAATGAAAATCATTAACGCAGGTCACAATTTGAAACATTCAATCTCAGTCATTTATTTATTTTATTTAAAGCTAAGCAAATATCACTGTGACAAGAATATATAAAAAGAAATGTAGTACCTGCACAAGTTGTGGACCTGCCAACTTTAGAAACGTGGCATTTGTTTGTGCAGCACAGGCTCGGGCCATCAGTGTCTTCCCTGTCCCAGGAGGTCCATACAGGAGAACACCTTTGGGAGGACGAATACCCAACTTCCGAAATCGCTCTTCGTGAGTCATGGGCAATACAATTGCCTCAACTAGCTCTTGGATCTGATGCAGAAATAACATGATCAGATTCAGCATCTAACACGGACTAAAATATATAGCACCCACTTAATCTATTTTTGGAAAGTCAAAAGCTACCTGTTTCTCCAAGCCCCCAATGTCATTGTAGTCCTCTGTGGGTTTTTCATCAACCTCCATGGCCTTTACCCTAGAGTCATACTCAGATGGAAGAGTATCCAAGATCAGGTAGCTATCTTTGTTGACTCCAACCAAATCACCTGGCTTTAACTTGTCTGGGTCAACAAGACCAACCACCGGCAGAAAAATAGTCTGCAAACAAAGACCATTAAATCAAAGTTCCAACAACTCATGTTTTCTGCTGTAACAGTAAAATAGAACCAAAAAAAAAAAAAATCCAATGAGCTACCTGGCGAGTAGATGTTTTCAGCACAACACATTTACCCTTCCTTTGAGAGTCAAGGTCAATGTTCGCACCATCTTCCTCAGCTTCGTCTTCTGGGTTCATTTCCAAAATCTACACACATACGGAGAAAAAGTATGGAATTAGATATTAATGCAGCTAGAATTTCAAAACTATTTCATGAAAAACCTAAAGGCTAGTCCGGGAGCTGTGAGAAATGAATAATAGATCAGGACAATTTTATGAAAAAATTAAAGACTAGACCAGAAGCTGTGTGAAACCAATATTAGGTCAGGAGTTTACCTTACATCCTTAGGAGGTGTCAATAAAATATTAAAACATGCTTCTGAACATTATTATCTATGGAAAGTTTGTGTATTGAGGAAAAGAGAAGAGAAGAATAGAAGTTGCAGAGACGTTCTGTCTCAAATGACAACCAGTTGAACAACAATTTGTACTTGCATGGGAGAAAGGTACACAATTCAATCAACCTAAAAAGAAAGTAGCAAATCTTTTCCAATTCAATGTAAACAAGATAAAAGCCTAATGTACTCTGTATATTAATTTAAGCTCTTGAGCCATCAAGCCAAGACCATAAGTTATCGAGTTAGTCTGACCATTCAGTGGTCTGCTTAAATTTTACATCTAATTAAAGTTTTTAAGGCTACATGCTTGCTCATGTCATACAGAAACAAAGGTTCCCTGCTTCAAAAAGCTGGAAATGAAGTATTAGGGATAGTTTACATCACTCCTCTTGGAAACTACCAATGCAGTTGGACTTACTGATTTCAAACAACGCAAAACTGACCATTTAGAACAAAATAAACTATCAAGCATTATCAGATTTCAACAAATTTACAAAATTTACCTCAACAATGTTGCCAACCAGGTAAGGCAACTGCTTGTTGAGCTTAATCTTCTCCTGATTCTCTTTTATCTTCTCCTTAAACGAATCCAGCTCTAAATTCGTCCTCTGCAACTCTTCCTGAATTTCCAATTAAAAAACACGGATCAAAAACCAAAAAGCACAATTTCAAAAATATCAGAAACACAAAGAAATCACTTTACAACAACAATTAGATAATGTAAGCAGCAGTCTTCCCCTATAAAAACCCTAACCCACCCATCCAACAGAGCCACAACATATATGCCCATATTGGCAAACATAACAAAGAGATTGGAAGAGATCGGACCTTGAGGATACGAATCTCGTTATCAAGAAGACGAGAGGCCCTAAGGATATCCTCAGTAGTCATAGACGCTAGCTGGTCATCTTCGAAGCTCGAATCCTCTACCATCGCTGTCGCCATCATGGATTTATCAATTAAACTAAACCAACACCAATAGAAAGGAACCGAGAAAGCTGATACAAAATTTCAATTGGAGATAAAGAAAAATTTGAACAGAGAGCTTAATGAGACCGGTTTTGATCTTTGCTTCACTCAAATTGCATCTGTAACAAATTTTGTCTGTAAAAGGGTTTTCCTCGATTAGACTTGCTGCCGAAGACAGACAGTATCCCCATAATGGACGTTGATGTCTTTCAGACTGGGCCCTTATTGGGCCACTTATCATTTCGATTTATAAGAGACCTAGTGGGCCGAAACGTTAGAGACCAATGTTATAAACGACAACATGTAAATTTTTCGTAACTCCGGACGACAGGAGAACTCTTTCCGAGATTATTTCATCTATTTCGGATAAATAAAAAAAACTTTTTTTCCCTGTCGTTTGGAAATGAAAGGGAAACTTTTCCCTCTGAATTACAAGCTTCATTTCTTCTAAATAACGGTCGTTCACATGAGTTGCCTTCCTTCCTACTCAGTATCCGTTTCTAGTCCCACCATATATGTATAAATTAGTAAATTTTGTAATGATAAAATGAATAAATGTTTTGAGATTATCATTTTTATACGATCGGTGAAAATTTAAATTATTCACTTTACCGCTTTTGCTTTAAAAATATTACGGATTCGACTGTATTTTGCGTGGATGCTGTTGTATTCACAAGTTATTGTAGTTACAAAAAAATATGAAACAATTGAACAAACGCCCCAAAAGTGAGATAACAAATACGTTTTCATATTTTTGATAGATTGAACAATATTATTAATTTTCCTATAACGTTTTTAGAACTCTTATTTGATTAAAATTTATTTCTCTAGAAGGAATTTAAATGGTAGAATTCACAGTAACAGATTGAAAAGATGGAAAATTTATGATCTATACAGAAATTTTTTATACAGAAGCCAACAGAGCAAATATCATATCAACTGCATTAAGCCACAATGCCAACAGGAAAGATACATAATACACTAGCAAGTAATAATCCTTGATCAACTTGTAACCACCTCAAGAAAATATACATCAAAAGAATGGCTAAAGCTTCCAATAAACTCCTTGGCTATGCAAGATGCCTGAAACAATACCCCAGAAGAGGATCTCCGCGAAGATAACATAGAGCAGAATGCCCATTCGTTGCGAATGCCAAACTCCAATAAAAATATGCTTTTTAATCCAATATATCTGCCAAAGATAGATTAAAATTATTATGAACTTATTATTCATTAAGGGAAATTTCCTTTTGGAGCGGACCCACGGTCATCCTTATGGAAGTTAAGAGATCAAAGAAGAACATGACAAGATTGCATTAAAACATACCAGGGTATTACGAGGGTCATCATAGTACCAGCCATTTATAAAGCCAGCAAAGATGCCTGCAGCTGCCATAACATATACAAGCATGGCATTCATGCCAATCCATTGAAATGGCAAAAACAGGAACTTTAAACCCCAAATATCAACCTGGAATGGTAAAAATCCAGTTTTAGAGGTCACAGTTTACAATAGTTGGTGCAGTCAATTTGTGTAGAAATGATGTCATCATGATTTAGTAACAGCAAGATACCACAATATAGATAGCTGAAAACACCAAAGCTGCAGCTCCTGATGTTACACAAACATAGCTAAAAGTATACAACTGTTTATTTAGGGGAACCACTGAAAAGAAAAGGATGGTATCAGAATTGATGATAATAAAATGATAAACGGTGTCAAACCTTCTTACCATGCGTAAAATGAAGAACAAAACCTACAATGAGAAGAGCAAATCCTAGCAGAATCCAATGCTTCAACCTACTTGAATTATCCTGGAACTCACAAGTTCTTCAATTAAAGCAGTACGAGCAGGATTTCGACCTAATTAAAACTATATATATCATAAACCTAACCTTCAAGTGTACAAGGATATGTCCAAAATGAATTCCAATGATAGTAGACAGAATAGCAGATATAGAGCTGCAGTGAGATTGAATCCACACATTGAGGTAAGAAATTTTCTCAAGGCATACATACAACGTAAAAGTGCAGCCAAATTTTATTTTGGATGAATGATTCGTGAAAGCTTTCCTCATAACTAGTTCACTGAACCATTATGTTTCAATCGACAAAACTAAAGGGAAATTTTAAACTAGATATTGTTAGGAAGAGTACAAATCTCTGAAGCTTAAGGGAACACTTTCTCAAACAGCCAAATTTTAAATTTTAGTTCTTACATCTGATAATCACCAATAAAATATCCATATACAATTTAGGGAAATAGAATTTTTATTTTTTTTAAAGAAAAAAGGCCTCCAAGAAAAAAAACATAATGAGACTCTTCATGTATGAAATTTGCAGCTTCACCAAAACAACTGTAAGCAGTGAAATAATAATCATGTTACCTTATGATTCCTTCAGGTTCAAAAGGCGCACGGCACCATGATGGAGCATCACTTTGGAAAGGCCCCTCATACGGGGAATTCTCTGTGCAAGCCTGCACAACTTTGGAGAAACTTATAAATTTTTAACTGCCATTGACAATAAAAAAATAATCTAAAAAACTAAATAAACGACAAGTAGCAGCAGGAAATAAACTTTTATGCACCTTAGATCTCCTCCAGGCTGGACGCTGATACATGTGGGCAAGTCCTAGGACTTTTCTGTCAATGTAACCAACTGCATTACAAGGAGGATCCAACTTTCCTCTAACACCACAGGTTACCTGAATTCAACATAGCATAACTGCAATTAAGCATAAAAGGAAGCTGAACATTTTGACTCTAAAAGGCACATTGCTCCCCTTTAAAGTACAATTGCAGGAATATAAAGGTACAGTCCTATAATGCCATAAACACATATGTTCTCACTGTAAGATAAAAAAGAATCATTCAACAGTTTCATTTTCTGAAACAAGCCTCAAAATCAAGGATGCTAATTGAGAAATCTACTTTTCCATCGATCACTGACACACATAGCATACACCTGAACACCTGATCTCCATGTATAAGGTTGGACAAATCATTCAGAGAGAAATTAGTAAACCAGTATGAGGCGTAAGAAACCAGGAGCTTACATTGAAAACCTTGCCAAAATCAGGACTATCTCTATTATGGATGGTGAACTGCCAATCAGAGACACGTGTCCCATGAATTACAGCCAAGTAAATGACAAGAACACACGCTCCCACCAGCCTACAAACAAAAGCACGTATGAACGAAGGCAGTTATTGAAGACTGATCAACAAATAACGATAAAATTCTAGTTAAACATAGAAAAAAATGAACTTACCAATGCCAGCAATATAACCTGAACATAGAGAACTGGCCAGGCGGAGGATCCTTAGGTTTCGTATCTTTTGTAAAGATTTCCACCATTGACATTATTAGATATGCAAAAGCAATTCTCTGGAAAATAAAAGAAAATAGCTGCATAACGACATTTTCTTTCAAACCAACAATGTGGTCATATCAGTAACATCAAAACTTAATCACTACCTGAAGAATGCCACACCACCTTATTTCCTTCATATCAACACCGTAAGTCAATTTGTCAGGAGCGTGGGAGAAGCCTCCTATATAACACAATGAGATCAAATCATTAAGAAAGCAAGAGAGTTACTAAATGCAGGGTCAGTGCAGACTTGCAGTACAGGAGTTACCTTGTAGTAGGAGACCCCAAAAGAGGAGTTTTAAAGTTCTGAAAATCACTTTCTTAACAGCTTGACTTCTGCTTGTTATTCTCTGCATGGAACAATAAAATTTATAGGCAAACAAGAACTGTTAATTGCATATCAAACAGAATGAAAGAAAAGGTAAATAAACCTTGAGAGCAAGAGGAATAGCCATCCCAACTATGAACAGAAAGAATGGCATCACAAAATCAGCCAGATTGCAACCATTCCATGGTGCATGTCCTATCATTGGCCATTCTCCTCCAGCATCATCAACCAAGATCATTAACTGCAGTCCATAACTCATGATTTCAATCAATTACTACGATGAGAAAAGAAAAGAAAATGTATTCTAAAACCTTTTAAATTGAAGATTGTAGAAAAATACAATAGAATTCTAAAATAGAATCAAAATCAAATATAAAAACTCGTTCTTTTAAAAGGGCCCAACCGGGTTCGAACCGGTGACCTCTTGATCTGCAGTCAAATGCTCTACCACTGAGCTATGGACCCAGTTGGTACAAATTACACTAACAATAATAATCTGTGATGAAATACCGTTGGCTTAGGAATGGCATGAGGATTCTTGTAAACTTCTTCACCGATATTCAGTTGATACCCAAATTATATTCAGAACTACATACAAAAGAGAGAAATAAACAGCTATTTATCTGTTATTATGAGAGGGATAGAGAGATATACCGCCACCGTGAGGCCTCTAAAGATGTCAAGTGAAGAAACGCGCCCTGGTGGTTGTGGTGGCTTTTGGTCCGAAATATCGACTTCTGCGACTACCAGACGGTGCTCATGAGCAGAATCGGCCTTAATTTCAGCCATTTTTTTTTTCCACTTGCTCAGCAGCTGTGGAGGTGAAAGATCAAAGAAGTAAAGGAACTTTGCTTCGAAACTCAAATGATTAATAATTCTATTTATATGAAGTTGATGAGATAAGTATGGACTAGTTCATGGGAATCCTTGGAAGTAAAAAATTGATTTCTTTTTGTCCGATAACAATTATTTACAGAGTCGCCATTTGACGACTGTGTACCCCTCGATAAGGACAATAATTCAACAGAGATGGTTAAATTAGTACATCGGCTCTTGCACAATGGAGGATTGGATATTAGGCCCATCAAATAGAAATTTGAGTTAAAAATCATTGTACGGTCTAGATTCCTCTTCAACTGAGAACAAAGGAAGAAAGAAGGAAAAACACTTCCTCATGGACTGGTTGTATGGTTGCCTCTCATAAATCATAAACGCTCACAAAAAAGTTCTTATACTAAAAAAGGCTCGATTTCACCCAAAAAAGTAATTTATTGTAATATATTATTCTGCCTTTCTTATGATTTATGTAATAAGCGTTTACCTCTGTCCTATTCCAAAATGCTGTTTTATACTAACAACCAAAATAAGATTTTGGGTCCATATTCGTTGGTCCGACCATTAAATGCAGAAAACCCATCAATAACGGATGCAAGCCCCACTACCTAAATCCACTGAAAATCAGAATCAAATCTTTTTCTTCCAAATTCTGGTACAGAGGTATTCTTTCTTTCTTTGCAAATTGCACCAACAAATGATAATTGATTCGTTACAATTGTACAAATAACTCTTTTACAGTAGATGCATTGATTTGTGAAATCATAAGAACCATTGACAAAAGAAACTCTGAAGGTATATTTTGCATAACGCAACCTACTAAAATCAACAGATATTTTGAATGTCTTTTGAAGCAACATTTTCCTTCATAATACTCATCAACTACATCAATGGCCTTCGGTCTTGCTTCTTGGCATATATATTGTGCTCGTCCCAGAAATAGTTGGACTCAAACTTGGTATATTAACCCTCCAATCGAATCACTTGTGCTTAAGCAGTAGATTTAGATTAACTACGACCACGTCCCCCACCTGTTCAAAGAAAAAAAAAAGAACAATTAATACTCACTCTAGACAAAAACAAAAAAGGTAAAACTTCCCCCACTATAGCTATATTTTGATGTGTATGTGTACTGCATAGTATGTTACAAAGTGAAAAGGTTTCTTCCAATAGAAGCTTTATAGGAAACTGCAAGGCAGCAAAAACTAAAAAGAATGGATTGCTACGGAAAGCACCATCAGAGCAAGAAACTAGCACTTTTGTTGGAACACTAGGCATCGACAAAAATTGGTTATGAAGTATAACAATGCATGTCTTACACTTAAGATCACAAGACAACCAATGCATTTGTCCAAGACAGAATAATATCACCCGTCCACTGTACAATCCATTATGTTGTATTACTTATCCACAACAGAGATTACCTTTGTTGGTACCAGGCTTGCCTGCAGACCCTCCTTTGCCACGCCCACCACCTGTGCCTTTGGCAAATCCATCGTCTATACCACGCCCTATTCCTTTTGTTTGTCTCCCACCAGCACCTTCCTCCCTACCTCTTCCCCTTCCACGACCTACTCCAGGGGGTCTTCTGTCTGCAAAAGTAAAAAGAATCATCATTTTGTAGGATAGCTCATCCAAAGGCAATCACGCAACTTAACAATGAACCTGTATGCATAAATATATTAGTTTCCTAGAAATTATTAATAAATCTTAGCTTTACTACAAAGTAAAATTCTGATTTGTTCTCACAAAAACAAAAGTCAAAGTGTTCGACTTGCAACTAGAGTATATATAATGTGGATACATTTTGAGTTTTCAACCAAAGTACAGAATCATGTTGGATGATTTCCAGAATTGGTGGGAGATAAGAAGGCTACAATGTAACTTGCTTTTTTTGTGACACTATTTAGAGAGAGAAAGGGGGAGGGGGATTGGCAGCAGCAAGATACTTGGGGTTGTGGGATCAAAGCAGATCTATCATTTAATTGCATCAATACATGAACATGCAACGCAGCTACAATGAACAACATAAACTAGAAAAGTACCTGTGCGGCTCTTGGTCTCCTCCTGCACTTTATCAATCACCTATAGCATAAAAGCTTACATTAGAACGGATTGAAAATATAATTTCAATTACCTACCAAAGCAAAATATGTGTCAACAACCAACTGAAAATTGCAACAGCAGGTTAACAATTATCAAAATCAAGATATCAGACGTGTGCAATAACATACTCCCAGGAAGACTAATTACTGAAGATATTGTTGAGAAACAGGACCAGTATTCAATTGTCTTTTCATCCAGGGAAAGAGAGCAATAACCCATTCTTCATCAAATGACGGTAGTTCGCACATAAAACACAAGTGATGATATAAAATCATGTGGGACCAACGAGCAAAATGCACAGAAAAAATGAGACCCAGGGATGTCCACATCCTTTTTTTGTTATCTTCTGCTTTGTTTTCTATTTCCCAGGAATAAATATAGCAAATAAAGTGAGTGATGATTACTCTACATCTAATAGCATGAAGGATATCTATTAAATGTTTGAACACAAGTGGAGAGACACAGGCAAAGCTGGAGTGGAATCAGACATGACAAAAATGAAAATGATAGAAACAATATCCAGCAATAACACAATTTGATGGACTCAACTCTGCCATTGTTAATATATGGATTATTTTCCTTCATCAAGCTCTGCTTCGGGCTAAATTTTCTATTGGTAACACACATCGGCCATAAACATAACAAAATGTGGTATTTTCTATCTAACTCTCAGCAACCAAATTCAGATTTCTTTCCACACAAAGTAACATTCAACATTGTCAGCCACAGTATATATGGGGTAAACAGACCTTAAAATAATTACTCCGGTCAGCCAGCTACCAATCTCTAAGTAGTCATCAGAGGATGTACTTCTACATAAGGCAACTCATCTAATGCTTGGTCAAGGTTACAAGACGCCACAAATGTGCCTCTACAACAACATTCAACAGAAGCTTGAAGAGATTGCCTTATGGAGCACATCTATGTCTGATTTGGCTAAGTAACATCATTCCAGAGAAGAAGAGATTTTAACACTAAGAGCATTAAAGCTCAGAAAAATGCAAAATTTGCATAAGTATTCATCAGCAGAAAGCACGTAGTGAAATATATTATAGAAAGCTTTTGAGTCAAACGCAAATACTAAAAATTACCTCATCCGGGACTCGAAGATATTTAATTGTATTTCCACGGATGTAACATTCTGGCATTCTCCAAAACCTATCTCCATCCTACATAATGGCTTTAACTCTTAGATGGGGACCATGAAGCACAGAGATACACTGTTTAAGTAACAAAATAACATAACTCTATAAAGGAAATCTTCACTGGTCAAGTATTAAACTACCTTTGAGGTACAAATTACTTCGCGGAGATGAATGTTCATCCAAGTATCACAATTCACCAAATGCCCATTGTAAGTTTCTCCATTCTTGAGCTCCACCAACTAGACAATCACAACTAGTCAATAAGAATAAGAAAAGTTGCCATTCCAGCGCATCCTAAACCATTCATCTAGCTTTTAGTAAAAGGAATCAAGCTAAGCTACAGTAATATATGCCTCCTTAGAGAACAACTTGATATAATAAATGTCTAAATCCAGATCCAACTTTGCAATTTGATTCTGTTAACTAAAAAGTACAACAAAAAATGCTAATCAACCCCGTTCAAAACAGCTTAATGGAAAATATAGCCTTATGGCAGTTTTTAGTAACATTCAAAATTCAGAATTCGTATGTGCAATATAATTATCTTTTCCACACTGAAAAGAAAGATGATTTGAAATTTAAAATAAAATAATCTCAACAAATTAAAAACGTTTCCATACTTACCATGGGATGTCCCTGTGCGGTCTTTAGCAGTGAAAGAGGCAGCTGTAATGTTAAAAACAAAGCAAGTGAAAAGTCAGGCCCCAACTCAGGCTATCGAAGAAAGAATCAAGAATCTAATAAGTAAACAGAGTAAAGAGAGTAGCATATACCATTTTCTTTAATGCAAACCAAGCAATGACCTGCAATGAAATAACCAATTTTCATTAAAGGACAAAAAAAAACCCAGAAACAGAAGCAAAAAAATCCTTCAAAAAGAAACAGAAGCAAAAAAGAGAAAGCTATATAAAAAAATTTACCGTTTGGATGCTGAGAAAAAAATGGACAAGAAAAGCAAAAGGATTATACCTTTCTCCAGAGAGGAAAACCTAATAAACTAGCTTATTAAGCTGTATCCAAGCTCGGTCACTGACCGGTTTAGATTTAGGCGTTGTATAGGAGACAAACCCTGCAACTACAAGGATCGCAGTTCGCACTCTGCAGAAAGCAATAGCAAGAAAAGTGAACAGATGCATACGGCTCCCTACGTGCACAAGGGAGTTATGGACTCGGGAACGTGTTCACACATGGAGTTGGGCTCGGTGGGCAACTGGGCCTTTCTTTCTTTTGAAGCACAAGCACAGCTGGCTCGTGAATACAATACCTTTCATATACCATAATGAACCGTATGTTTCCCATATTGTACTTCAGAAATTAGAGTGACATAACATTAAAATATGAATTCAACAATTCATATTATTTTTAAAAGTGTTTCATATAAAATCATCAATTGAACTAATAATTAACTAATTGAATTATTCATTTTCAAAAAAAAAAAAAAAAAAGGTTGAATGCTCCCCTTTGTAATATAAAAGGTTAAAAATAAAAACCTACCCAACCCTTTTATACTTTATAGAATTTCACGTGCTAAGGAAAATTCTAAGGCCATATATTATCTCATAAACTTATTTTAAATAAAAATATTTTCAAATAATACTTATTAGGAATGTATATCAAAATTTCATAGATTCGCTGCTAGAGTGTTTAAATAGATAATATTTTATATAGTAACTAGGCAACAAGTTCCGTTGTCGTCCAGCGGTTAGGATATCTGGCTTTCACCCAGGAGACCCGGGTTCGATTCCCGGCAACGGAATTATGCCTTACTTTTAGATATTTGTTCCGATAACCGGTACTATATGTACCGGCGGAAGCAAAAGTTTTGTTGAAATTTTCTCAACAAATGCTTTTATTTTTTCGTTAAATATTGTTTCAATTTTTAAATGGTTATAAGCAAAATACCAGCAAACAAACGAGTACCCATTTCAATTCTCGCCAGTGGTGGATATGCACAAATATCTTGAACTGTTCGTTTTAGGAATGGATTCCTTGGCTGATTGAGTCTCAACCATAGTATGGAAAATGCACATGGTGTTCGGGTTTGGAAACGAATAGCACACTACGACCCGCACTACCTGTTCTCTACCCACCTAGGTCGTATGAATTCAGACACGGTATACGATACGATACGGATACGAGACACATAAATTTTCAAAAAAATAATACACGACACGCTTAGGACGGATTATACTGAATAACATAGTTTATTAAGAAATTAAATATGTAAATAATTACCCATAATAAGTCATAAATTTAAAATAAAAAATACTTAATTTTTTACTTTAACATCATTAGTTAAATCTTCAATAATAATATCATAATTACAAATCATCGCTCCATCTTTGGCTTATCTAGATTTGTCAATTTATTAGAATTTCAATACCTTCAAAAGAATTAAATTGATATAATGTAATGTTCCATATTTTTCTCTATTCAATACAATATTATGTATTTCTTATCGATAAAAAGTTGAAAATTACTATGGACAAAAATCAAATTTTAAACACGTTTTGGAGTTGATTTCCAACATCTTCAATAAATCTGTGTTTAAATTTAATAATAAAATTATAAATTTCATATAATGATTTAAGAGGTTTTTTCTTCTTATATGTGTTGTAGTATTTTTATTTTAAGTAAATAAATTATTTAATTTACATTTATGACCTCAATTTAAAATTTTTATTAACAAAACTATCTAAAAATTTAAAAAAATTTTATACGTGCCCTTTCAGTGTCCAAAAGGCGTCATTAGGCGTCATTTGAAGTGTAAGTGTCCCAAATTGTCTGATACCAACAATAAAAAAAAAAAAAAGTCAGACACGGGTCTATCATTAATGCCAAAATGATTTTCATCAACAAAAGATTGGTCCTATTCCTTTGCCACCTTTCTCGTAACACACTTCTGCGTCAGTTTCAACAAGCAAAGAGTATTTACATTGCAGGATTTTCCATACAATACCACAAGAAAGAAAATTTATCAACAACACGGCTATACATAACTTGAAGGAATATTACAGGACTACAAAGTACAAATCAAAACTGAGAGGAACTCAGAGGGGAAAGAACGATTACACAGCAAGAAGCAAAATGACTATAATCAAAGGAGGGGTAATGACAGGAACACCGAAAGCAAATAACTCTAAGAATTTATACCCGGTGCAGAAATGAACCAATGCGTCATGATCTCACCATTTCTTTCAGAAATCAGGCAATGCAGTGTTACTCTGGGCAAACTATTACACGCTTTCCAATTCAGGTCGCTCTTAAGTTACAAATGGACTGATATTTTGAATCTCATGCAACTTTGCAGTCATTGAGTTATATATTTTAAATGTTGTATCACTCATTTTTCAAGTCCCAGTTCCTTTTGGATATCTCTTGTCAGACTGAATTGCATAGTGTTATGCCATGGGAACAGAGTGCGAGTAACTGGAAGTTTCCTCCTCAGATCCTGCAACATAGATGGCACTTAAGGGCTGCAACATTAGAAAGTAAAACAGGAAAAGGTTGAAGATATTAGAGATTTATGTCTACTACCATAAAGTTCCTTCCTACCAAGTGATTACATTTATTAAGGACCAAAGGATATAAAAATGAAACAGAAACTATAACAGGAAAAAATGTAAAAATCCAATAATATGAACAAAATACAAATTTAATACTCTTCATCAATATACAGTAATCAGATCTTAGTAATATTTTGTACAACTCATATAATTAAACTTACCTTGAAGGTGGTATCCGGCAGATTTGAATAGGATGCCTATAAAATGTAATTGTCAGTATAAGAACCTGATAAGTCAATTATTTAATTGGACAAGGGGACAGTGAGAACCTCAAGAGATGCTAGGTATTCTGCCTCATGGTGGCGAATAATGTTGGCCACGGATAATGCACAATCATCTGGGGCCTGAGCAGAAATATGACAAAAGGTCAATCAACTTTTTTCAGTTTCCATCTCTTCACCACAAAGATCATTCTTATGAAACAAAAAAAGTACAGTATATAATACACTAACAAAAAAAAATCCTTTGTTACAGAGTCATGAGTGAAATTAAAAGAGAAGAGTGATAAAACTTTCTCTATTAGCAACATTAAGAGGTACACCATTTTCACACCTCACATGGACGATATACATTTTCACAACTCTAAGAAGCAAGATCGATGAGAACTTCTACCGTGTATTAATATCCATTTTATCACATCCTACATGCCTTCTCGATAAAATGCCTGATTAATAATGACCAGCCAAATGTATAATAATTCAAAGAACATGTACTAAAATAATTGTAACAACCTGGAAAATTGTTTCGTCTTTGCATTCATGTTTTGCGTCCAACTGAACATTTCCCTCTTCAAAATAATGAGCTGCTACCTGAAAGAAGCAGCAGCACAGGAAAACAATAGCTTATCTCTATAAGATAGTTCAAAATTTCAGACAGCAAAGAAACCAAAAATTGTTCATGATGGATGTTATTAGAGATTACCTGTATCTTTCCTTTTATCCCCAGCATTTGTACATCATCCTTGAACTCGATGTTCCATACTGAGCGCCAACTTCCATTGCTATTCAATATGCGATAAGATGTTATTAGAATATGCACCCAAATAAACATACTCAATTTTGGCGTACAATAATGACTAAGAGGCATGAAAAGCTACAAAAGGAGTGTCCCAACCAAAACAGTTCCAAACAGAGTGCAAAAGAAAGTTGCTAGTAACTAAGTATTTGGCTAATTCTACAAACCAGAAATTCTTTGGGCTCTGTTTAACAGCAGAAATCACCACCACAAGCTCAAAATTAGATCCTGGTCCCTCCAAATCATTACCATTAGCACAGTACACAGAACACACTCCCTTTGGATAAGCTTCACCAACATATTTGAGTATTTCAGCATCCAGAATATAACTGCCACAGGAAATGGCGTCAGTAACAAAATGCATACAGCACAAAATCAGTGCAACTATTTTGTTATTTGCTATAATCCTTGCCATAAACTATCATATTACAGGCAAATAGCTGTATGGCACATTACATATACTCTTACCAAGGGGAATCTAAAAAACAGATGTCTGCATAAACTTGTAATATGCTATTCTAATTATGGAAAAATTTTGATCATAACTAAAGGAAATTCTTAATGATCGCAATTGAATAATAAAAAACAAGAAGGTTAAAAGGGTACCGGTATTCCTCAACATAAGGCGAAGGAAGCTCCTCATCAGTTGCAGGTCTTACGTCTGTACAAACCTGAATCAATTTAGCACATCACGATATAAAAGACGGACAACAAGACATGCAAATAATATATTCATTAATTTCTTTAGTTGATAAGTTTACTAATCAAATGTAGCTAGCTAGATAATCTAAAAAATATGTTCAACTTACTTGCTTAACATGGTCAACAGTAGCAACCTGGGCAGTTCTAGGATCGAGATACTCATTGTTATCAAGCTCATTATAAGCTGTAACCAGTAACTGCAGTCCATGGCAAGAAAATATCACTCACAACCAAGTTCTATCAACATAAACCAAAAGTTCAAAATCGATAGATCTATAATTGAATCAAATTGAAAAACAATTCAAAAACTTCAGTTTCAGCATCAAACAGAGAGAATTAAGAAGAATCATGGAAGAAATGCTTTACATCTCCGCTTCTGTTAGGTAATAAGAGGCAAATCAAGTGAGATTTGTTGTAGAAAGGGAATGCCTCTTCAGCCGCTTCGTTATAAATTGTATCGTCATTCAAAACCGATTTCAAATCTGCAAAAACCGCCATGAAATTAAGAAAATGATCACTAAAGGAAAAAGGATTAGAAACACAAGATGTGTATAGGAATTAGACCTTTAGCGATGTATTGGATTTCACCGGCGGGGGCGTTGAGAAGGAACCATTTGGCGATCTCTTTCTTTTGCTTGTCACTGAGCTCTACGTCGGGGTATTCTTCTTCTTCGGCCATTTTTAACGCATCGAAGAAGAAAATGGCAACTGTTATTAAGGATTTTGAAAAGGAAACAAATAGAGAGGGAGGCGTGCGTATCTGTAAAGGCCAATTTAGGAGGTGGGATTCGAAATGTTGGACGGATAGGTGGGGTCGGAACTTTAGTTGATCGTGGCCGTCAAATTGTAAAACCAGATGTGTAGCTTCTACGATAACGTTTTAAAAAATACGGCAAGCTATTCTGCGTTTTAGTTATTGATTTTCCCAAGACCGCTTGGAGCAATCTAAAACCCTAGTTAACCCTATTTTTTGTGAAATGACTAAATAACCATCGCAAAATGTATTAACGGTGTCGCTTACAACAAGACAGACTATAAATAAGCTCTTTGTTCGCTTAAAATCTACTTCTGCAACTTCTTGTTGGCGGCTCATTTCTGCTCAAAGGGGCTACATCGATTTGTATATCAGTACGTGCTTTTTCATCCAAGTTTGATCTTCGTGTATTTCGTTTATTCGTGTTTTTGTTTTTAGGGTTTTTGTTATCCTTTTTACCTTCTGTTTTTTTTAGTTATTTTTTTGAAAATTATGAATATTGAGCTGTTTGCTACTGTATTGTCCTTTGAATGCTACTAGTCTAATGTTAACTATGCGAGATTATTAAGCCAGTAAAAAAGATTTTGTAATGTTCAATGCTGCAATTTTTTTTCGAAAACGCAAATTTTGTTTCCCATTTCGACATATGTGATATACCTTTCTGTTTGATACTATTCTATGTTGAGTTTTTAGATATACTATGATCTGGGTTTGGCCTTTCCTTCAAAGATCAGTAAATGTTGATCTGAGTGTTTGAATGCTGAGTACTAGTTTCCGCGCTTTTCCGGGTTTGAACTTTCTGCCTTTTGTTCTTTTTGATTGTTTCTGATCAGAAATGGCTGAAGAAACTAAGGCAGCGGCTTTTATCCCTGAATCCGTGTTAAAGAAACAGAAGAGAAGTGAGGAATGGGCTCTGGCAAAGACCCAAGAACTGAAATTAAGGAAGCAAAAAAATGCTGAAAACAGATCTGTTATCTACAAGAGGGCTGAGAAATACGCTAAAGAATACCAAGAACATGTAATCAGCAAAATTTTGTCTTGTGATTGAAATATCACCTTTTAGCCTTGCTGCTATTTGTCATGTTATTTATGATGTATTTTGCTATTTGGTCAATATTACAGGAAAGGGAGCTGATAAGCTTGAAAAGGGAGGCAAAACTGAAAGGAGGTTTTTATGTGGAACCTGAGGCTAAACTACTGTTTATTATCCGTATCCGTGGGTAAGCTAGTAACAAAATGTTTGCATTTGAAACATACAGATTTATGGAATTGTCTCTCAGTTGTCATTTCAATTATAATGATGTTTGTGTCTGTTAATTGATGCCATCTTTTTTTAAATCCCCTTTACTCATTTACAGTATCAATGCAATGGATCCAAAGACAAGGAAAATTTTGCAACTTCTGCGTCTAAGACAGGTATTAATTCACTGTCCTTTTGATATTGAGAATAAACAAGTTACTTAACCAAGTTATAATCCCACAACTGAGGTGGGTACCCAGTGTTTTATTCCCTTCTATATTCTTGTGGTGTTTGAAACTGTTTAATTTTCTTTGACAGATATTTAATGGTGTCTTTCTCAAAGTTAACAAGGCAACCATCAGCATGCTGCGCAGGGTTGAGCCATATGTGACTTATGGGTAAGGCAGATTGTTCCTTCATATCCCTCTCTGGTAAATCATATCAATTACCACTAAAAGTGACATTACTTAAAGCCTTTTGGGCTTGTCCATATATACGAAGTGTATGACATTGAAGCATGGACATGGTAGATCTGTTCTTTGATGGAGAATGTTTGCCCTTGATGCCAGCACAGCCTGAATGATTCTGTTTCTAAAACCAATTGGTGTACCGCGAAGTTCATGGAGCATTTGTGTTTCTTTGCTGTGTTTTCTGTTTTGTAGTTATCCTAATCTTAAAAGTGTGAGGGAGTTGATCTACAAGAGGGGTTATGGAAAGCTGGACAAGCAGAGGATTGCTCTGACAGATAATTCCATAATCGAACAGGTTGGGTGATAGTATTTCATTAGTTGACTTGCATCTGATTTTGATTTAGGCCTCAATATTGACGCATCGATTTCTATATCTGCAGGCTCTTGGAAATCATGGAATTATTTGCATTGAGGATTTGATTCATGAGATCATGACAGTAGGACCTCATTTCAAGGAGGCGAATAACTTTCTCTGGCCATTTAAGCTGAGTGCTCCATCTGGAGGTTTGAAGAAGAAGAGAAACCATTACGTGGAGGGTGGTGATGCTGGAAACCGTGAGAACTATATCAATGAGCTTATTAGGAGGATGAATTAGATTGTCTTGTTGTTTCAGTTATTTTGGATTTTGTTTCAGAGAAAGTTAAAAGACTTAAGGTTTTTTTAAGGCGTTCTCATTGTTGAGAGTTGTTTCTAATCAAAATATATTTTCTTTTCCTTGAGTTCAACTGGTTAAATATATTGCTGTTTTTGCTTAGTAATTTTATATTACTGTGCTTCCTTAGCATCTAGATCTTAGTAACTTCAAAACGGTTGGAAATTAAATTTCTTGTTAATGGATTTTATATTTTCCTTGAAATGATCCTATGACAATCTACGAAATGTAGTTTAAAGAAAACGTTTCAACTTTCAGTTTTCTGGCTACGGTTGCGAAATTTTATTTAGTACATTTTTTAGCTAGAAGCTCGTTTATATTACTCGTAAGGAAATGCAATGATAATTTATCCGAAACAGCTTACCAAAATCCTGAGACAGATCTTAAAAATTGGACAGGAAGAAAGTGCAGCGAGGAGAATGCCAGCCCGCATCTTTCATTCTGCTGAAGTCATATCGCATCCGATCAAAATCTCATTTTATTTACGCTAACATCAAAATTTTTAAGTACTGTATGCACCGCCAAATAATTTTGTTAGCAGGTATTCCATTTTAGTAGGCTCGCATTGAAATACTGTTTCCATGCTCTCAGTGGGTTTGCACTGGGATTATTTTCCCCTTCCCTAAGTTTCATAAATAAACCTCTGGCTGCAAAACCTAGTAGCTCAGTTGAGTCCATATAAGCATGCATCCTTGAAATAATAGCAGATTCCGGTGATCTAATAATATATTCGTCGGAAGCAACGGAATCCTGGTGAGAGAGAACATTTGGCTTTGGTTGGATTTCAGATCTCGATTTACTATCTTCAGTAAACTCATCGCTTCCCATAGCAAATGAGTCCCAGTCAACTTGATGTAACATATTGGCTGCTGCTCTCTCTGTGCTTCCTGCATCAGGATGTTGCAGCCTGATAGACTGTTCATTTGCTAACTTCTCAACTTCAACTTTTAGTTGAAGTAGTCGACTACCAATTCTAGAAGCAACAGCATCATATAGTTTTCCTCTTGACATGTCTTCTATTCCTTTGGCATTAAGCAAATCATCGAAATGGATGGGGTCACCGACAAGCACGGTCACCTACATGATCCATGAACATTAACTAGTAAGGTAAAACAGCGATGACAATGAAATATGAGTCATGCTACATGTAACAGGTAAATCTAACATGAGCATGTTACAAATTAGAGTGATGCATGCAGTTCGACCTAGGAAAATACTCACCTTCCTGTCACAAGCAATATCAGAACTTGCAATTTTTGGAACTTGACAGCCCATTCATTCCCCCATCCCTAAACTTCTTTTCTTCTCTCTCTCTCTCTCTCTCTCTCTCTTTGAGAGTGTGTGTGTGTGCACACGTGCATGTGTTGGGGGTGGGGAGTTGAGTGAAGGAGATATGTATGACAAAGGATTACTGACAAAATAGGCAAAGAGAATTTCCCTATAAAACAATTCATCCTGAAGAACAACAGGTTAGCACCACTTCTGAAAGAGACATCACAGGTTCTAACTAGCAATGAAGGCTTTAGCAAGCCAATCCAACAATCAAAGAGAACGAAGAAGCTGAATAGAAACCCTGACCAAGTCACTCCATTACTTATGTTCTAGAAGGTAGCAAATTTATATGAAGCTTGATTTGCCCATTTACTTGCATGAATATGAGCCCCCACCTAAAGAAATGACTAAAATTTAAATGAAATAACTTTTACTGAAAGAAGCAAGGATAGACCACATACCGTCTTGCCAATCCTTGGGAAGTTGGCTCCTATAGGCATGATTTCCTGCATCCCAGTGTGTACAAATGGGATGACCATTGGAACAGTATCAGCATCAAGGACCAACCTAATAAAGTACAAAAAACAATAGTCTAGTCAACTGACAGCATTTGAAGTAGGAAAAGAGCTATTTAAAGCAACCTATGCATAATAAATTTTTAAAATAAAATCAATAGAATTCTTGCTAATCAAAATAAAAGGTGGATTTCCCTCTACAACCTCCTAGCCACTCACAAAGACTTGATATCCTTCACACTAGATATTTACCTCCCAACACCTCTCTTCGAAGATCCCATAGTTTTCCCACCATCACGAGACCGGCTTCCCTCTGGGAAAATGTGAACCCATCCACCACTATTCAACTTTGCTATAGCCAAATCCATGCCCTACATAAAAGAGTAAAGACGAGTACTATCACAAGAAATTCAGGACCAAAAAGTTAAACTACAAACACGTAAGCGGATGTGAGGAAGAGGGGTGTTTAGCTAGCTGTGGGGAAGAGGAACACAGAAAGATGAATAGAACAAGATATTGTTATGTAATTTTGCACTTATAACAAGCAAGTTTTCAAGTAGTTAAATCTCCCAGTGTCATTTGTAAGGTGTCCAACCATAACACTTTTAACAGATGGAAAAGCAAACTTAATAGAATACCTTCTGATAAATTCCATCCCCACGAGAGACAGGCAATACTTTGACAGATCGAAAAAATGCAGAAGTCACAGGATTACGGAAACAACGGTCAGATGCACAAAGTGTCCATCTTAAGTTATGAGCATCTAAAAGTACTCTTGGAGGGAGTAGTGAAGCAATAACAAATGGATCATCCACAGAAGCAACATGATTGCTAACCTGCAAGAAGCGGGGAAAACCAAGAATCAACTCATCATCATTATCCACAGTCAATAAATGGGAAATTTAATAAAAAGGAAATGGAGATGCAAACTCCAATTTGCATAACATAAAGTAGCACAAATACAGCCATCTAAATTCAGTAAAAGAACATGTTACATTGCGTTTAATCCATCAGTAGATAAGTGATTTATACCGTTAAGAGAGGCTTGTTCTTGGGCCGGTGAAGCAATCCTTCATGTAATTTCTCTAACCCATACACCTGTAATTCCAGAAAACCCATATTAAACTTTAGAACTCAAAAACCAATGCAAGCACCAGGTAATTTAAAAAAAAAAAGAAAAAGAAAAAAGAAAGAAATCAACACAAGCAAGTCCACATACCTGAACACGATTCAGGCCATTCATAAATATATGACACATATTTCCAATGAGAGGAACAGCAACAGACTGAAGCATGCGAACGATGACAGAATCATCTTCAACCTTGAAGTCCTTACTAACTGCATTCTCAAAAATCCACTAAAGGTCATGATTTAATCCTACAAAATTTTCACCCATAACACATAGCTCATGAAGAAGATGCATTTAGTTTATATATCCTACTGGTATGCCAACTTAGATAATGCAAATTATAATTCCCCAATAAGCTGAAATTTCTTCCTTGAAACCAAAGTACCAACAATTTTGGTTCCTGATAGCTCTTAGAGCAAATATATATTCATAATAGACTTAGTAAAGTATGAAAAAGAAACTGCACAAGATCAAGGAACGACTGTTAACGATAAAGAAGACTATTGATTATCAATTCACCACTAAATTTAATCATTAAAGGATAAATTACATCAACTAAATTAGTAGAGAGACAAAATTAAGCCGTTAACGTAAACGCCAGCCAAACAGGCAACAGATGAGTAAAAATCTTAAATAATTAAAAGGGGAAGTCATAGGTAGATGATCACATAAATAAATCCACTTCACTGAAAAAAGTATAAAGGACCAGTAAAGGAAAATAAGTCCCTGAGTAAAAATATGAATAGAGAAAGACTGACCTCGTTTACGATAAAAGGCCGAAGAAGACTGCATAGAACCTTCGCGAAAGTCACGGAAACGAGTGAGCAACCGATTTACCTTCGACGAGAAGTAACCATCGGCAAATATCGGTGGACGATGCCTGTCCACCGCCACTCGGAACCGCTCTTTGAGGCGGAGCTGAAGTACTCGCGCATTGCTCTTCCATAGATCTGCTCTTTCGATCCTGTGCACGGCCATTTATGTATACGAGATTAGATTTTTAGGTGGAGTTTCAGAAATTTAAATGATCGCTTTCGTTTCCAAATGTGCAGGGAAGTAGGAGGCGAGTGTTCAGAAATGGAAGCAGAAGAAGAAGGTGGTTAGGTTTTGATTTGTCTGAAGACAAAATGTACACCGACGTGGGTAGTGCGCACGTATGCAATTACTATCAACTTGGTTAAGAGGGCTCGGACGGAAAATAACCAATATGGGCTGAGGAGGACAGAAAATAGTACTTTGCATTTACGGATGGCCTACAGGGAAAGGTGGCATCTAGCCTTGCCTATGTATACAGGGGCCACGAGCATTCAAAAGTGTTGCTGACTTGTCGTATCACTTTTCACACTGGTCCTGAACGGCGACCCAAATTAGTCGGAGAACCCAAATTAGTTGCGCCCAAATGGTATCCAATTTCATGTAACTTTAAGGTCCGTTCAACGACAGCTTTTGAGTTAGTGTATTGGACTTTGATAATGGCAAAACAACAAAGTTATTTTCACTGTAAGGGCTTAAATTATAGGGATAATCATTTAATAGAATATCAATTTCAATTTGTATTTATAAAATGCCTAAATTTATTGATTCGTAACAGTAAAATGCCCAAATTCATTGATTCATAACAGTAAAATGCTTGTCGTCAAAATTATGAAATTTCGATGATCGAATTGTCACGTATTTCACATGAGTTGTTATCCAGATCGCGCGCGGAGGAGAAGGGAGGAGCTGTTGCCGCTGCGATGTAGTGGAGGTGTTGGGTGGCTGGAGGTGGTTGCGACACTGGCCTGGTTCGCACGATAGTGAGGAGGAGGGAGACAGCAACAGAAAAAGAAAAGAAAGAGAAGCTTTGGCGGTGGCTGGAGACGTAGCGTGGGGTACTGTGTGTTGTGGTCAGGCATGCGCAGAGAGAGAGAGAGAAAGTCAATGAGAGTGATAGAGAAGAGAGAGGCAAGGAGAGAAGAGTGATAGAGAGAGAAGGAGAACACTGGGATGGTGGTGCGATGAAGCTCGTGGTGGCCGGAGTTGTGGTGGCGGTGGCTGACATGGAGAAAAGAGAGAAAAATGTTGACATGGCTGAAATACGTGGCAATCCGACTATTAAAATTTTATAATTTCAGCGACAAGCATTTTACTGTTACTAATTGGTGAGTTTAGTCATTTTCCAAATACAAATTAAAATTGATACCCCATTAAGTGATTACTCCTATAATTCAGACCATTCTAATGAAAATAACCCTAAAACAATACTTTAAATTAATTTAAGGAACATTAAATTTTGAAGGCATTATTTTAGAGTATTAAAATGCTTATATGACAATATTAATTTATTGAGTTGAAAATAATTTTATATTTTAAAATTTATTTAAATATAAAATTATTTTTAGTGTTATTAATAGAGAATTTAATTCATATAATTAATATTTTTAGTTTTTCAATAATTTATAAAATTAATAATATCATTATTATTTAAAAACTTTTCACTTGCTTTTTATAAATAATTAAGAATGCCATTAATATTTTTTATTTCATTTTTTATTTTTTTATTTTTACAAAATTTATATAAACATCTATTTCAATATAAATGAAACCATAAAAAAAAATTGCATCATACTTTTAATACAAAAAAATGGATTACTCGCAAATCATACAAAACTATTTTCATGACATTTAATAAATCTGAATTTAATTAGTATGGTGATAGGGTTGAAATTATAAAGTATATTCAGTTATCGATGATCAATTAAGATGAAATTAAATTGATATATATGTTTTATTTTGTAAAGGAAGATAATAATATTTCTTGACTTATTTCAGGACAAACTTTAATGTTTTTTTTATTTTATACTTTTAATCTTTATTGGATTTATGCCCATATTTAAAACTATTTATTCAAAATGAATTCAATAATAATTGATATTTATAAAAATTATTTTAAGACCTATTTTCTATAATATTTGGACTCTTTTATCTCTAGAAAATAAAATTGATGGGAAGACTATTTTTCTAGAAAATAAAAAATTTAAGGCTAATTATATACTTGATTTATGTATGTATAAAGTAATATATTGATAATTTTATAAGAATCCATGAAAAAACATTATTTTCTATTTTATTTCTTTGAAAATTAGTAAATATAATATATTTAATATTTAAATCGTTGAAAGTGATTATTTATTATAATAAAAATGGTATTTTATTTTTCAAACATTATATAATATCTACAGGAAGAGAGAAAAGACAACTATGTCCTAGGTACAATGACATGCAATTTTCGATAGAGTGAATGTGATTTTTAATTTGATGCTGGCTGTAGAGGGATTCATGAACAGTTTGTTTTTGTTTACTCCATTTTGGATCAACAGCTTGTCACCTTCACTTAGATATGCTTTTAGATCGGCTTTCAACAAACTTAAATAGAAGAATGAAAGTGCTAACATTAAATCAAATGCATCTTTTTCATCCTAATGTTGGCAAAAGAAACATGGCCAAGTTCTATAATACAAACAACGTAAAATATCTTATCATGTGCATTTCTTCAATATATATCCTGATTTTTCTTTTGGTCTTCAGTCAATCAGCTCTCCAGATGACGTACCAGTGGACTAAAACACCTATACAAGAGTCGTACCCTTGGGAATGATGATTCAGAGAATGCAATGCAAAACTGGTAATGCAACTTTTGGGAGAGAAAAAGAACGTCTCCAAGAAAACCTCCCAATGATTAAAATTTTACATTTCAACTTAGGATCTCAGGTTCACCAGCTTTAAGAATAGAGTGAGGAGTTGTACTGGAAGGAGAGTCGCCCTCCAATTGCCTATTACATAGCTCAAGCTGAAGCACCTAAAAGGAATAGGGAAAAGAAAATGAGAAAAAAGCATGATGCACAGTATTAGTTTCCAACAAGTCAAGGAGAAATGCTCCTACCTTAAGAAGGATTCAGCATATGAAGATCTGGTAATTTCGAACCGACTCTCCAACATTCAAGTAATTGACATCAACCGCAACTTCTCCAAGATCATCTGCCAGACCAATAATATTATGCTCGCTGGTCAAGCCTCATAAAACAACTTTAAGCTAGTTTTGTCAATCTTTTTGCAAGCAAAATCATATAACAAATGTGAAAAAGTATAACAAAGGCAGATAGAGACTCTAACCTTCATATATGGTCCTCACAAACTTTACATATTCAGGTATTAGATCTCTGTATATGATTCCTCCCGGACGGGCATCCAGCACAACTAGGACTCCTATCAAATCAATATCAAAGGGCATTAACGATGATTTACAGCGGGACCATTGACAGTTAAATCCTTTTTTTTTTTTCTGACAGATTTTCTGAACAAGTTGCAAAAAATGTAACATAAAACATTTGATTCCAGAAAAGGGAAAAGAAGAAATAATTTATGGCAACTGTTCTTCGAGCACTTACCTATGATATGACATGGTTAAGAAGTGAAAATCAAAGAAATTTACCAATCCGTAACCAACAAATCACCACTTGCTTATTCTCATGCTCAAATTCTATATAACTAGGAAAAGAATAAACTTTGTACTATTCAGTCTGCTATGTTGCTCTGCTATATATGTTCCATACAACCACAACTCGATACCTTAGATTTTACAACAAAAAGAGACAAAGTAAAATGAGGTTAGAAAACTATAATGAAATCCACACAAAGTTGATGGCACAACCGATAACATTCTTTATGCTCCTTGATATTCCCGCCAAAGGAGTTAAATAAGATGCATGTAACTTGACATCTAGATATTGTTATAGAGGCACAAATTCAGCTTTGGAGAACTTTAGTGTGATATCTGAATGTTAGAAATATGAGAAATAACAGCTTTTGAGATATTGGATTAGCATTTGACCTACCAATTTTTTACTAACAAAGCTAGAAACAACTTTTTTACAATTATACAAAAGAAGTATCAATTTGACTCAGCAAGCGTACCTGGTGCCTCCCAAGCTTTAGATGAATTGCTTGGAAATGGAGCCAGCCAGAGAATGTTGCGCAAATTCATTGAATCATCATAAGTTACACTAGAATCTGAAAGGAGGAAAAAGAAAATAGCATTAGCACAATTACAAATAATCATTTAGTGCAGGAGTAATGAACAGATCTAGTGCAATAAAGTGAGGCGACAAAGGGATAAAAATTGTCATACTGATTTAGTAACAGAGATCAAAGAAGTTTTCATTTGCACTTTACCTATTTGACAATATCCCATATTGCACGGAAATGCATCTTTGTCGTATGCTGGGTATTCTTTGGCATGAAATCTGAAAAATTAAGGTACTACAAATATGAAATAAATCAACAAAAATGCTGTTACTATCACAAAATTATTAAAACGAGTTATCCTACAAGGAGTGTGATTTCTTTAATACACCACAGTAGCAGAGAGCCATTATATCTTCAAGAGAGCATCCGATTTGTAACATTAGTTAGTAAAAAGACCAGAGACAGTATGGATACAGCTAATTAACAGCAGCACTCAGCAATCACCGTTCACTACCTAGATATTTGAGAAAGAGAAATTATATATACAGTGCTTGAAACACACTGGTCTAGCCTCCTATAAATCATTAGTAAAGAAAAAGGCAATTCGTTAACATGGAAAGCAAGCATAAAACAAGGTTTGGCAACCATTTTCCATTAAGGACATGCCACTGTTGCATCATGATATCTAATGCTTATGTGACAGGTTGAGAAACAACATACTTCTTTCACACTACTTGTCTTCTTCCTTCTATATCCATTTCTCCTAGTTTTTTTTTTTTAATACCTTCTTTCTTTTTTTCTTTTCATTTGTTTTTTCAATAGCCGAGAGCAACAATATGAAAACTCACTATCTGTAGCACCTAGAATACAACTATAAAAGACATAATAATAAAAAAATGACAGATGCAAACTCACAATATACCAAGTCGTCCTGTTTCAGAAGCAATGAAGAGATGACCGTGAAAGAAATCATAACGATTTAGTGAAACATTAAGCCCAATCGAGGGGCCTCGAGCAGCAATCAGTTCAAATAGAAATCTGAGATAAGAATTTAATTCCTGCAATTTATCAATGAAATGATACCTCTAAATAATTGCTGAAATTGAAAGCAAAAAACAAATAGTACCAGAAAAGAAGAAAGAAGAAGAAAAGAAATATAGGCTTGACCAAACCTCACTTATGAAGCGTCTACCGTATGGTGTTCTAGTTAGCTCACACCTAACTCGTTTACATCCTTCAACATCAGGTACCTATAAACATTACTAGAGAACTTGGTCTAGTAACACTAGCAATATTGAAAATATTAGTCTAAGAATACAAACAGAAGCTTGCATGAAACTTACAGGCAAGACTGTAGGATCTAGGGCCCGATGAATTGCGTCAACATCGCCACCAGAATCATAGGCAAGGCGAGTAAGCTCGAGAACCGGCTCAGGCGGCCACCAAATGAGTTCATTCTCTTCTCTCCGGCTTCTAGACTGGATTATGTGTTGTGATGTGAGTCTCCTTTGAACGTAGGGGCGTAGAGGGTGAGGTCCGGGCTTTAGAGGAGTGAAAGGAACGAGGAATTTGAGGCAGGATCTCAGTTGGCAGGAGACGAAAGGGTTGATTTTAGAGGATTGTGTGGTAGGGCCCAGGACGGAGAGTAAATCGGAGGGTGTGGCTTTGGGGATTGGATTTGGAGGAGAAGAAGATAGCTTTGAGTGTGATGGTGGTTTTGAGAAGAACTGAGAGGACGATGAGGCAGTGAGTGAGAAGGAGAGAAAAACCGCGAACCTGAGAGAAAGAGAGGTGTTGCCCATTTCCGTCCTCTCTCTCCCTCACGACATCGGAGTTCGGAGGGTAGAAAGGGATAACTTTTCCCTCCAGTTTTTATATACAAGCACATTGTTCAAGTTCCTCTACCAATTTTAGTAGTACGGATGGGCCATGTTGAAAAATAAATTCTCTATTACAAATTTTCATGAAAAGTAAAAATTTTGCATCTGTTAATCTCCCACCCCCCACCCCACCCAACCGAACACTCGTCTCCTTCTTCCTATGTCTCCTCAACAGAGGTCATTAGTGAATTTCTTTCAACTTCGGAATTATATTACTCATGCTCCTCCACATTGTTGCAGCCTTGCAGGTGGCCATCCTCCGCATTGCTGCAGCCTTGCAGGTAGCCATGGCCCTTCAAGGACTATTGCTGCTCCCCCTCAACGTGTCGAATCTCACGTAAAGTTTGATTCTCGGTTTACATGTCACAACTAAAATTTTTTTCTTAATTTTCTCGTTTATGATTAGGGTTGTTTGATAATTAACTTGTTCCGACTGGAGCTTACATTGGAACTTCAGAGGTTCAAGTTTGAAATATAAAGTCAGTGTCTAGATTTAAGTGGTTTCTGCAGCAACTATTGCTCTCACTCATCCTCTCAATTTGGAACGACAGAAAAACCCATCATCAATAGGTATGCATTTTTGTGAAGGCCATGAGGAGGAAAAAAACTAAACTGAAAAACAAAACATGAACTGGCTTATGATCTGACCATAAGTTTCTCATTAAAGTTATACAAGACTACTATCTTCGCTCAAACAGATAAAATTTTTTGCTCCTCCTCAAAGCTTTCCATTTCTTTCAAGTTACCCCTAACTTTCGACAAAGATTTTTAAGTTACCATAGTATGTAGCTTTATCCAGCGTAACTTTTGCGACTCTTTAAAAGCCTAGGCTATTGTGGATCCAACTTTAAGCGCACAACCAAGCATTGCAACCAGTTCTGAGGCATCGCTAGAATGGATCTGGAATTTTAATGCCCGCCATCTTGTCCCATTCTTCAGGGGTGACAACATCTGCCATTATCTTTTCCTGACCACGCCAAAGAACCTGGATGCAATATTTGCACATCACATTGGTTAAAATGCAGAAACAGAATGCACAAGACATGTAAGCAAACAAAAATAAGCATTATATACGAACTTACTTTGTCAATGACCCCAAATTCTTTAGCTCTTCTAGAATCCATATAAAATGGTCTCTTCATTACATTAGCTACAGTCTCTACAGACTGATGAAAAATGAAGTCATTAAACATATCACCAAGCCTAACTCATTGGGAATTTAAAAAAAAAAAAAAAAATCCAAGAAAGCAGACAAATAAAGCTCACATTTTCTGTGTGTTTAGCTAGAAGTTCAATAAGGGTGTCCCTGTTAGTTATTGCCTGCAAAACAATTATAGAATTAGCAAGATGTCCAAAAGTATAAAATTCAATATGATTAGCAGTTGTGACTTTGCAAGGCTCTCAATGACATAAATGGCCAAAAGAAAGCAATCAGAACATATATGGAGGCCTCAAAAAATGACTCTGTATGGGAGTCTCAAAGCAAGTACATGAAAATACAAACAGCTGTCTAGTTGACCTCGATGCTTTTACTCCAGCAACAAAATAAACTTAACTGACCTCTTTTGCACGGATGAGAACATCGCTTGCAGGCATCAGTCCTGAAGATGGGACTTTAGGCTGTTGGATCATGGCTGGAACGAAGATAATTTGAAAGAACACTTAGCATTCAAAAACAAGGATAAAAGCATACATACAATGCAAATCGGACAAGAAATTACTTTGTACCTTTTGCATGTGGCATCATAAACCGTTTGCCTTTTGTTCCTGCTGCAAGTAGTAGGCAAGCCTGACCAATAGCAGCTCCAACTGCAACTGTATGTATCTGTATGAGCAACAACCCAGTTATAAAGCAAAAACCTACGACAGAGATCAAAAGAGCACAGATTCATATTCATATGCAAAGATGATATCAATCAAATAAAAGAATGAGAACAACTACCACCATAACTGGCCACCTCTATCATTAACAGCATCACTAAGTCACTCAACTCAAATGGAGTTAATATCTGCAGCACCAAAATTATGAAATACAAGAGAATAAATAATTTTGCAAAAAACAACTCACCTCATTTTTCAACTGCATCATTGAATCATATATGGCAAAACCTTCAGTTTCCATCCCCACCTGAACAGTAAACAATTTTCAATTCAACAAGTCAAAGCATTGAGAAAGGAAATTTGGAAATAATTACCTAAAGAGTCAATCAAGTCAGAAGAGATACATATTCCAATTCACATGTTCTACAACATTAAGCTGGTTCTGGCTCGTTTAAAACTAATTGAAACTTTTACACACACACCAATCTTTTCAGTCAATCAAACTCGATCTCCCATGTAGACATATCTATTTCCAAGTTCCTAAACGGTTTCTACAGTTGAGTCAAACTAAAGGGACAGCTCAAGCGCAGCCCTTGTTCATTATGACCAACATCAATCTGGGATTAGACAAGATTTCCCGATTTGGAAGCTGAATTGAGGACTGAGTGGGGTTCCACCTCTCCAGTGCAACAGTCCTTCAAGCAAGCAGAACAGTAGCACCCCCTCTCATCAAGAGGTGCCATCACATGCATTTGCTATGTCCATGCTTGAGGGATCATGCTGTCAATGAACAGGCAGATGCCAATATCCTCATTGGAATCAGCAATGCACAGCAAGACGATTAGATACATTCTGGAGAAATACTATACCTCCAACATAACAATGCCACTAGAATTGTCACATATATTTATTAAGCATTACGAATTATATCGAAACTCAATCACTCTTGGCATTCAGGCTAGCGCCTATAGTTGAGGAGCCCATGCCAATTAAGAAATCCTTCAAGATTCCCTCCTCTCATCCTGAAAATAGCACTCGCAATCCCATTGTCTATTTAGCCTCCTGCTTTTCTCTAAGTTGGACCAACTTCCACATGCAAATCTTCATATGAAATAAAGCTCAATGAAAACTACAATTAAAATATTGACTACAGTTAAATAAAAGTGACATTATCATCATAATATTATTAATTTGTTAAATGAGAAAAATGGTTTGACTTCAAACTCAATTGATAGCTACTATATATGTACTAAATTTACTCAGCCAAAATGATCATATCATCACAATTACAGAACACAAATTCTTCAAGCTATAGTTTGAAATACTATGACATATTTCAACAAAAAATAAATATCTTACAGTTTCACCATCATCACGGGTTGTTCCTGTGGAATTTATGTACAGATATATTGGTTCTTTGGGATCCATCCACTGCAAGTACATCAATTCCGCAACAACCAGCTCTGTGACAGCAGGCACCAACTGAAAGAAACAAATGTTTAACATGCTTACTGGATTGCAGCAGCAAAAGTAATGGGGCGACTCATTAACCATATTGCTTCAAATTAAAATCCTTGGATGCTTCAACTGACAATTGCTTTAAACTTTAAGTAAGCACATATGTAGTTCCAAATAGATCATCATAAAACTTGAAAATTAATACCTATAGAGTTTTTTTTTCTCCTTCTTTATTCATACAAGTATTTAGCTACTACAGAGAAAAGACAATTCTATTAAGAACTTAAAAATCTGTGGACGCCTTAATGCAATCTATCATTAAATCCGAAATGAATGACTTACAGGCATGCCAATAAAAACTATTCTCCCATTGAGAAGCAGTGAAGGCAAGTCCGGTGGTGGCTTCCTTGGTCTGTGCTCATTGTACGACACTGATCGTTCCACCTAATTAAACCGTTAAAATCAATTAAAAACCAAAAACTATCAGACGATAAATAATCAAATTTGAGTTTCATTTGCGCGTAAAACAAGGAGCTTACTTGAGCAGGGGTTGCCATGAGCTGAGGAGAATCGAAGAGGTCAAGGTACGGCGGCGTATCGGAACTGACGGGCCGGTCAAGAAGCGTTTCTGGTGAATTGGCAGCGACAGCAGCGAGCTTTGATAGAAACGGATCTTTAGGGTTTATTGGGGGCATAGGAATTTTAGATGAATTTCTTGCACCAATTGAAGAACAATTGATTCTCAGATTTCTTCTTTTGAGTGATTGAGAGTTAGAAGATGAATAAGGTACTGAATAAGTTATGGGTAGCGCACGCAAACAAGTAGCCATGACTGTTGGTAAATTTTTGTTACTGCTTCTGAGACTTGGAAGCCCTCTGTTCGTGGAGTGGAAGTATTGAATTGGAAATGGCTGAGATTGAGAACTAAGCGATGGGCTAGAATGCGAGTTGGACCTAAAGAGCAACGTGGCATCGGTTCATCTTATTGAAATTGGATGCAGAACGGTGTCGTACCAAGCACTTGGTCAAAATTATGCAACTCGCTGCATGCGGTTAGACATGGCAAGGGTTCTAAAACCGTTGGTTTCTATTTCAAAAAATGTGAAATGGAAACCGAACAGCTTTTTGACAATTTTAAAAATAGTTTTAAAATCATCCATTCCAAATTTTGAACTGAATTTATATTATTATTTTAATTTTTAATTTTTTTAATTAAATGAGAAAATTAATAACAAATAATAATATTAAATTAAAAAAAGTTAAAAGAGTTAATTAATAATTTTAAATTTTATTAAAATTTTACAACTACACAAAATATAAATTTAATATTTAATTTCTATAAATTTAAATTGAGAGATATATAAAAAAATAGACTTATATTTTATTTATATATATTTTTTCAAATTATATTAATTACGTGTCCTCTTAATTATGATATAAAAGAATTGCAATCCACATATTTTGCTTACATCTTTTTAAAAAAAAATAAAATAACTTATTTATATTAATCATTGAATGTTCTGTATCAGATAAAATTTGAATTAAAAATATTTAAATGAAGAATAATTATTTTTCTTTTTTCAACTTATAATTTATAAGTTATATTCATATTAATAAATTTTAAAATAATGGTAAAATTATTGTATTTAATGATAAAAAATAAATTTAATTTAATAATTAAAAGTCACGTGTGAAGTCTAAATTTTTTTCTTTTTACAGTTTCAAATTGAGACCGTTGAATTTAAAATGAAACTGTCAATTTTAATTTTCAAATATAAAAAACTGTAATTAAATCTTAAATTGCCGATTTTAATTACTATTTAGAGTTTTTAACCGTTAATCACAATTTGATTCTGATTTTAACCGGTTCAATTTTAAATTTCAATTTGATTCCAATTTTCGATTTTAAACCAAATCATTTGGTTCCAATTTTCGATTTTAAACCAAATCGTGATCATGACTACATGCATTTAACACCGGACATCATTATTTATGAATTATAGCTTCTTTTTCTGCCTGCACTATTGGTATCATCATCATCCCTACTATAACTTTTTAGCCAAATACATATATATATTCCAGAAAGAAGAATCAATTATACGCAACAGAAACAGTAACCACGATATTATGAATTCAAATGACAAGAAATTGAACCTTGAAACACATCATCACAAAACCCACATTTTCTTTCTGTATATCCACACATTAAAGAGAATAATAATCCACAATGACAATATTTCAAGGGCAAATCTACATGATGAAAATATTTCAAGAGCGGGTCAATATGCTGCTAATGCTCAGCTCGAAACAAGTGGGGTGTACTGAGGCTCCTCATCCCTAAACACCTTGGCAATTCTTTCAGTAGGCACCAAAGGCAAATAGGAGGACACTCTGTATCCCTTCTCTGCAGTGCTAACCACTGTCTGATTGTATTTCTCAGAGCAATAAGCAGCAGTTGGCACAACAACGTTAGCCACTTGAGGGAAGAGCGGGAGTTGATTGAGCTTGCGCCAAGCAGTGACAGCACATTGTTCTGCTTTGGGCTCATACTTAGTGTACAGCTCCTTAGCTTTGGGTTCATACTTTGTGTACAACGTTTTTGCCAAACCAGAAGCAGTTTCCTTCACACCAGTGAGTTGCATTTCAGAAGCCACAGCGCGAGCAGCCTCTGGGGCATCTCTAGCTACTGAAATAGCGTGGGCTGAAACCTGCCTGACAACTGGGGGCACACGGCGGTCGAGAGTAGTAACAGATTCATCAACCTGCAACCAAAACATCAATTTCCATTCATTATGCCAGCATCTTAATGAAAACTTTGAATGAGAATATGAACACATCTCATGACAATATCTTAAATTAAAACCCCAATATAATGTAAACAAATGCAGAATATCGAATGTATCAATGATCATAGACAAACTTATCAATCTTCAAAAGCAAGACTCATTCTGAAGCGATTAGTTTGAAACATCATGGTTCTTTAAGGCCAGTTATGAAAATTTTGTTTACTCTTCGATGTCATGAAGATATCAAACACAGCAGTGACAATACAGCATAATTTGGACTACATGCCAAAAAAATCTCAATTCAAAATAAACTCAACTGCGATTTCTCACAATAATGTTTTCCAGTTTACAGAATAACTAAACCAACAAAAACCAATCAGCCCCCATTTAGCCCCTTTGATCACAATCCCTAAAATTAGTTCATACTACAAAAAGCAGGAAGAAACATGGGAAGAAAAAAAAACTCTCACCTTGCGATCTACGAACTTGAGAATCTCAAATGGAACATCATGAAACTTATTATAAACAGGTCCAACTACGCTCTTGACTGTACCCTCAACAGTCTCAACACCTGGCTTCAACGGGCCAGACTTATCCTTGGCATATAGGTAGAGATTTGTGAATGCCAGCAAAGCATGAATTGCAGCCACTTGCACAAATTCCAAATACTTCAATCTCTCTTCCTCCTCCTTCGCCTAACAAGAACAAGAACAAAAACATAAACATCAACAAATAAATCAATATCACGGGGATGATTATTTTAAATATTCAATTTCTACAAACACAAATACTATGAAATTAACAATTTCATAATATTTGTTGTTTGGCTAATTTCTAACGAATAATCGATCAAAAAGGGTAATTTTCCAATGGTCGAATCAATCATTTTCTTTCCGTTTACAGCTTTCTAAGAAACCAAACGCCAATACAAAAAGTTCTAAATCGTTGATTCAAGGCTTCGCAAATATAATCACAATAACAACTAAAAGAAGAAACAACTGAACTATATTTTCTCTTATCATCAAGAAAACGCAATATAACAAATTCAAGAAATAATGAACACATACAATCTGTTGTTTTTGCAGATTTGCTTCTCCTTCTGCCATAATTGCAAATCTCGATGGAACCGAAGTCGTCGAAGTTGGAAAAAGAAACCGGAACTTCCTTGAGATGGTAGACGAACAAAGAAAAACAAGCGATCAATGGAAATTGGTATATGAAAAATCAACAAGAAACCTCTTTAATTTATAGGAAGAAGAAAACACGGATCTATGATGACAATGGACGGTTATGATGAAGAGGTTTCTGAAAACGTGTCGGTCGTTTTGTTGGTTCGATGCGCTGCCGGACCTTTGACTCTTATGGGCTACGTTTACATAACAGACTAACAGACTAAGGAAACGGATCGTTCTAGAAGAAAATCGTTTCCAAATTCAATTTAATTGTATATCCATGTCAGACATTCCTCTATCACAAAACACATCCAATTTTAGTTTTCCTATTTAACAGAATATAATGCTCATTTTTGCTTCTTCCTATTTAAAGGAAAATGACAAAAAAAAAATATTGTCACAGCCATTAAAATCAAAAAATAATTTTATTAATTTTGTTTTTCAATATTACTGATACAAAGCTCATTAATTAAAGGGAAAAAAAAAACATAATTCTTAAACATTAATAAAATATATTTAACGTTAAAATACAATCAAGGTGGAAAGCCATCATTTATCAGTACTATATAGCCCTTACATTTGCTGAAAACGCCCCAATGGGCTATTAGGTGGAAAGGCCCAATTATTCTTTGTAGCCACATTGCTAGAAGCACCTAATGGGCCGCCTCACATTATAAAGGACACCAGCTTACAGTCTATCACAGATGACGGAAACTTTTCTTCTCGTTTGTAAATATTATTTACTAACCTCAAGTGTGACTTAGGTCACTCTGTAGACTTCTAAAAATGGAAAGCGTGATGGACATCATTTATTTTATTTTTGACACGTCAGACTCAAGTTAGACAGGCAATAACATTGAAAAAGAAATTTTATTTTTAATTTTTAATTTTTTCCACGTGGTAAATAAATTAAAAGAGTACATTATATATGCTTCAATATTTAAAGGTTCCTTTTGCTAATTAATCTTTTTAGCAACCAATCAGAGGTTGTCACGAGAAATCCACAAATGTCGGTTGAAGTTGCAAAAGTGAATCTGAAACAGTGATATAGGCCAGTGTGAAGTGAGTCCCATAGAGTTAAATGGGCCATGCAAGACAAAAAAGAAAATCCCTTTTATGGATTTCATACTTCATGGAACTTAATTATTGCAACCCTCGAATGATAATTTTCACATATAAAAGAATAATTTATTTAAAAATATTTTTCATTTATTTATAACCAATAATTATTATTTTAATTTAATATTAATTTTTTTAAAAAATTAATATTAAATTAAAATAATATAGTCAATTTATTTAATAATTTATTATAATTTAAATAAATTTAATAATTTCACCAAGAAACGCGAAATTCAAAATTTGATAAGTATTATAAATTAGTGAAAATAGCACTTTACAGGGTATAAAATAATTAAAAAAAAAAAAAAGGAAAGTAACGTTATTTTTTATTCAGAAAATATTAGAAAAAAAAAAAACATATTACAGTTAGGATGGATAAAAAGTTAATTCAAAAAATTTCTTCTAATTTATTATTGGGTCCAATGTGTCTCATTTAGGAAAGCATTAAAGGTTTTGAAAGAATGGCAAGCAAAAAAAAATCTTGGAAGAGAAGATGTCCCAAACAGGGGAAGAGGAAGATCTTTGAGAGGGGCCTTTGCAAAAATTTGGTGTTTGATCAAAATGGGGACCAGACTTAGTTGAAGAGATTGATTTGGTTTATGTTGAAATTTTAGGTTGGGATAGGAATAGGATGGGCTGGACCCATTATTACCAACCCCAAAATGTCACCTAAAGAAATTAAAAAACAGAAATTAGAAATTAATGTTTTTTTTTTTTTTTTTTTTTTTTTGTGGTTGCTTTCAATTATTCAATCATACAGTTTTCACGTGAAGACTTTAATTCATGCTCCAAATTTCAAAAAAAAAAAAAGAAAAAGAAAAAGAAAAAAGGGTGGGGGGATTATTATTAATTAGGTAACTATTAATTAACTTAACGTCCTCTTAAAATTGTTTTTTTAATTTTTTTTCCAAGCGCAATGAAACAAATTCATTTGATTATAAATTTGAATTTATCAAATAAATAATATTTCATGCATTTCAAGACAACATAATTTAATAGTAAATACATATACGATTTAATAATAGATTTAAATTTAAATATCATCTCTCTCAATATTAAAAAAAAAAAAAAGTGATTGGCTTCGTTAATTTTAATGGGTCAATACATTAGGTTTAGATTAATATTTTATGAATAAAATAACATGTGAAATCTGAAATTTGAAATAATATAATAATAGCATTATGGTGAAAACTTGTACCATGCTGTTATGACTTTTTATTACTTTTATTTATCAAATTTCTTCAACACAAGTTACCCTGAAATTGTTATTTTCTAATAAAGCAGGGGTGATTAATGAATATGTCTTTTAAAAATTATTACATAAGGTCCTATGTTACTGTAAATAAATTGGTTTTTTCCCCCTTAAAAAAAAAGAAATTCAATAAATTGCAACCTGAGAGAGCAAATTTACTATTTTAGGCCAGGATGCAAAACTATTTTATTTTTGGTAAAATAACGTGTTTCCATCTCTTTTGTGAGGCCGAAAGGTATCTCCTAATTTACTCTTTCTAAATCATTTGTACAATTTAATTAAATTAACTTTTTGTATAATAAGAAATTCTAAAAATTGTACCACTGACCAAAAATTAGAACTGCTGGCCTTTTTTTTTTTTTTTTTTTTCTCTGGTTAGCAGTTTCTTTAAACCAAATTCCTATCTTTCATGTCAGTTCTTCTTTTGCTTTTCTTTCACCCAACTTTTATTCCAGAAGGAATAAACAAAAAAAAAAAAAAAAAGGGAGGAATCTACAATTCAAAATTGAGAAAGACAAGAGATTCACAAATTTGTCCCTCCCAAATATGTTTAGGACACATGTAAACAACACAATTTAATCAAATAATGTATAAAGAAATAAAATAAAAATGAAAATGAAAATAATGAGAGGCTGTGAATGAGCAGATCTTTCTGAAACTAACCTAATTGATGTAATGCATAAAAGAAAAACACCCATTTAAAAAAAAAAAAAAAAAAAAAGAATAATCACAATAATCTTTTACAATGAAATTAAAATATAATTTATGGCAACAATATTTTCATCAATAACACAAGATACAAATCACCAACAACTCCTCCTCTCCTCTCCTTCGTAAATCTTTCAAGTAAAAATGGTAAAACCGAAAAATAAAAACTTAACTCCTGCACCTTGTAATGGTACTGCAACCGCGAGTATAGGGGTTAGCCTGCGCCCCATTTTGGCAATTGTAGTAGGAGGCTCCACGCCTAGAGCAAGGCACAGAGTTCCTCTGCAGTGCGCCATAGCTGATGTAGTTGCTTGTTGCTAAAATGCGCCTGCTGATCTCTGAGTCCAGCTCAAACTCCTCTCCGCCGTCGTCACTGGCCAAGCACTCTGCTATGGACCCTTTGCAGGATGATCTGATGGGTATCCATCCAAGGCTGTGCTGGTGGTGGTCCCCACTCGCTTCAACGGCGGATGTTCCACTCATCAAGATCAAGATCATTAACATCGCACCACACATCAAGAAACAAGAAGCTATCGATTTAGCCATTCTTTTCTTTGTCAAGAAATTTAAACCGCAATGAAAGAAAAAAAAAAAACCTCTCTCTCTCTCTCTCTCTCTCTCTCCTCCTCCTCCCTCTTTCTTTCTTGAATGGAGGGTTTCTTTCTTTCTTGATTTTCCGATATCTCTCTCTCTCTCTCTCTCTCTCTCTCTCTTTCCTCTTTGTTTAATACTAGCAAATGGCAGTTGGTGTTTATGTTTCTGTGCTAGGTTTCTTTATTCCTTCTTATTAAGCTTTGAGACAACAGGTAAGGGCTAGATGGAGCCTTATTATAAGTGACCAACCATTGATTATTGACTTCCACTTTGCTCTTATTTTCCAAAATGCCATCAGTTGAGTTCATGGGGGACCACTAACTACAACAAGGGATGGACTTACCTAGAATTAGGTGCATGCTAAAAATTAAATTGAAAGTTAAAATATATCTGAAGGGGGATTTTCCACTTGTATTTATTTTTATTTTTTTTTACAAATGAACACGGCACCGTTCAAGAAAGATAATTAAGATTGCATCCAAAAAAAAAAATTTGTATAATTATACAATTAATTTTATTTTAGTATTTCGCTTATTGATTATAGAACTCTAATTCACGATTTCATTTCGTTATCTTTTAACTTTATCAGAATGATTATTTTTTTAATCCGAATTACCATTTTTACTTAATTAGAGCAGGCTCTTACCTCTTTAAATATTATTAACTTTTTAGAAAAAAAAAAAAAAAAAAAAAAAAAAGAAACCGATAAGATAAAAATGGCAGTAGGCAGGCAGGTGATCAAGAACACAAGGTTAGAGGGAGATTTTTGACATTAGGAAATTAGAAAAAGTCGTTAATCATTCTAGAATCTGACTTTTTCTTTTTAAAGATTTCTTTTCTCTCTTATTGGTTAACACTAACACACCAACTCATCATAACTTCAGCTTTAGAAGAATTATTGTTAAAAAAAAAAAAAAAAAAAAAAATTGAATACCATAAATTGCTTGACCAAAAAGCTTTCAGGAGAATACACTAATTCTGATTTGATGGATAAAATTAACAGTAAGAATTTATGAATTTCGTTATCAGGCGTAGAATACGACATTGACAAAATTAGTAGCCAAGTGTGAAATATGGATAATATTTCTTATTATAAAAAATAATATTGCATAAAAAAGTTTTCACATTTAGATTAAAACCTATAATGCATTTTGTAAAAAAAAGCAGAAATTAAAATTATGAATTAATTAATATTGAGAAGAGAAATTAAATCAGAATAAAGTCATATATAAGATCACACATGAACTGGTCAGTTACATGAAAGGATGGATTGTCTGTTTTTTGCATTGGGAGATTTTTATATATCAAAATATGTTTGAGCTACATTATGCAGAGGTAATCTTTTCTTTAATTTAACAAATTAATTAAAAAAATTGTGATTGGGAGAATTCGATTTTATATAAGTGAGAAACCAATCAGATCACTGTCCTGCGAACGATCAGAGATTATTAGATAAGATAAAAGTAAATTATATATATATATATATATACATAGTAAGAGAGAGAAAGGACTAAATAAAGAGGGCATCTAGGGTTTTTGCACATACTGCTAGGCCATGAAAGAGAGAATCTATAAACCGAAACACGTTTCCTCTTTCTCATTCGGCAGCAGTGCACAGTTGCATTCCTAATCCTGATTACATACATAGTATCCGTTACCGTTAATTAATATCCCCGTTTGTTTTTTTTGGATCTTATTTTATAGTGCTTTTTTAATGTAAATATGACTTCTGTTAACGTGGACTTCTCTTCTGGAACTTTCGTCGTCTTTTTCCCTTTTTTAAATCCCATTTGGCATTTGTTATGGCCGGCATTCCCTATTCAGTGTCATACTCACATACTTTAATTCAATTATATAATCCATGACTTTAAACAACAATTCATTTAAAATGACAATATGGGCTTATGAATAATTACTTATTTGTCAAAAATAAATTATCTAGAAAAAAAAAAAAATCCAAATTGGGTAATACATTCCATATTCGGCAGCCAGTAAATTTTTTTTGATAATTATTTAAAATAAAATCTTATATGATTATTGTAACACGAGAATGGACTGTTGCTTTCTGCATTGCATGAAACTCTTTGGCCTGACAACATTTGAAAATGACAACGGCTAGTTGTTCTCTTTCCTTATTTTTTTAAACTTTGAAAGTTCAAACTGCAAATATCAAATGCTCCCTCCCGCAAAAGGACTGACGAAATCTAAACGGCGTTTAACTGAGAGACTAAGCGCCGACGTGACGTGAACGCAGCCGTTAAAAAAACATGGGACCCATTACAGATCACACAGACGGTGTTTACGCGTCCCGAACTAACCCCACCAAAGCCAGCTGGCTGTTAACAAATCTTTTCTACAAAATCTTCTAATGACACTTAATAAAAAAGAAATTGATAATAAAAAACTTTCCTCGTGATTCTTCCACTCATAATTTTTCCAGTTAAATTAAATTTACAAATACATTCTTTAATAATTAAATTTATTTGGAATACCACAAACAAATTTACTTCTGAATTTTATTGGGTTGTTATATCTAATAACAAAATGGCCGTGTTGAAGAAACTAATATATATATATTGGAAAGAGTATATATAATATTAGTTAATCGCAATAGTAATAAGATGTAAAAGTGAAGATATTATTGTTAAAAGAAATAAAGAAAGACATTCTCTTTTGGACAGAAATAACCTCAATTTCTCAAAATGACCAATACAATACCTTCCATTACCTGTTGTCGTGTCACCACCTAAGTTGAGTTCAATAATTTTGGTTGGATGGAATAGTAATCACTTGAAAGTTGCTGCAGGGAACATCAAGATTTAAACTAGAACAAATAGGTTCAAATGACATGCTGGCATGTAAGCAATGTTGAAGGATCGTGTTAAACATGAATACATGATGATGATTTTTTTTTTTTTGGTAAGAAAATCCCAGTCTCCAACAGGGTTGCACCCAGAAGAAGGATTTTTCAAGAAAATCGAAGGATTAAACAAATTCAAACCAATCAACATGAAAATTGATTCGACTTCATTTAAGTTCCAAGAAACGAATTCCAACTCCTACAATCATCTCAACTAGAAATTATAGTTAGAATTGGAAAGGCTTTCAATTCTGAAGTCCAAATCAAGAAAGACGAAGATCACTTACTAATTAATACATATAGAAAACAGCAGGGCCACAATAATCGTGGTGATCATGAACCATGTGAATTGATGTACTATCCAATTCCATAACAGAACAGCATGTTCCCATCATATGTCCAACAGGTAAAATTGACATTAATTTCCAATTAATTGAAGCCAATTAGTTCAAATAATTTTATTTATAGCCAAACTTTTTATTAAAAGATATGGAGCAATCCTATTATCTTTTCTACAAAAATGACCCATGGAAAACTATTCACTGTGAATGACACTTAAAAATAACAGAGTTGAGTCCATGTAACTGTTAATTAAACAGAGGAAAGTTCATAGTTTAGCTGTCTGGCTTGTAGAAATTTGTCATCATTTTGAATGTTCTGAACAGCTCCAGCAAAAATTTATACAGGCACAGTTAAGGAACTTACATTCTTGGGTTCCAATTAGCCCAACTACCTAGAACAATCTTTGGCCCAAACTACTGCAAATACAACTTCCCCTAAAAAATCAGCTATATCGTTCAAAATATTCCAAAATTTACGGGTAATTTTAATTATACTCTAAATTCAACTTTTTTTTTCTTAGTATCTGAACTTTCATTTTAATTATAATAGCATTTAATTTCAAATTCCTCCCAATTTAATGAATAAAATATTATTTTTATGGATCCAATTTAATCTTTTCTCCCAAATTAGACTAATAAATAAAAATTTATGTTTATTTGTATAAATATTAAAATAAACAATAATCTATTCATCTTAAAAAAAATAATTTTATTCATTTACATAATATTAACGACTAATGATTTCCCAACAACAAAATGACACCATAATGAACATAACCTATTTTTATAAGAGATTTAATCTAAATATAAAAATTTTAACAGGAGATTTAATCCAAGTATAAACAAAATTTTATGCTTAAAAAATAGTAAAATAAAAATCTAAATTAATATCTTATATTTATAACTAAAATTTATTATTTTACTTGCATTTTTATAAATTTAAATTTTTAATCAATATAATTAGTTAGAGTATTATTAAATAGTGAATTTTAGTTACTTTGAGCATAAGAAAAAATATAGATCCAAAGAAAATAATATTTTATTCATTAAATTAAATACAATTTTAAGTTAGGGAACTATTGTAACTAAAATTAAAGTTCAAGGTACTAAAAAAAGAAAATTGGATTTAGAGTGCAATTAAAACTATCCGCAAAGTTTAGGGCATTTTTAATGATTTAGAATCTGTTCGGTAAAATTAATTGTTTTGATAATTATTAGTTGTTTTAGTAATGTTTAACTGTTATCTGTTTGAATAGCATTTCATGAAATACTAAAAGTTAAATGTTCCAAAATTAATTTTTCACAAAAAATTATTCTAATCTCTAAAAGCTAGTCCAAATATTATGTTACCAAACAATTTTACAAGCAGCGTTCAGCATTTTAACTAGTCAAGACTCTAAAAGTTACTAAAAAAACTGTTACCGAACATAACCTTAGCCTAAAAAATCAATGGTTTTCTCCTTATTGTTCTCACTTTATTTAACCAAGGTCATTCATAAGCAAAAATGCCATCCAATCATACTGACACCAACTAGTTACTTGAAGAGCAGTGTTCAAACGTATATTCTTGTTCAATAACATGAAAACAAATAAAAGAAAGATAGCCGACATTATTTGTAGAAAAAAATGTTTTTGAAAAATAAGGCATGTGATTCAGCATAAAAATAAAGCTTAGGCATTGAATTAGAAGATACATACATACTTACATGTTAAAAAAAAAAATAGGAAGCAGAAGCGGCGTCTGCCTGTCACTGAGACAGAGATCAACTGGTGCTACTGCTCTTCATAGTATGGTGGTGTTGATTGAACACATAATTCATTTTCATCTGCATCGTCATCATCCTCATCTGCATCTACCCAATTACTAGGGTGTCGTTGTGAAGGTCCAGTACCATTAGTTTCAGACCTCTCTGAAAGTGAAAAGTTGTAAAAACATTAGTTTACTGCAATTGGGAAATATTGTTGGATTAGCCCCAATAGCAGTTAAATGCTAACCTCTAGCTTCTTTCTGATGCTTTTCCATAGGATGACACCTAATATAACCAGCCAAGAAAGTGGAGCAGAAATCAACATATATATTAGCCGAAATGCAGAAAGGTTAATAGAAACAACATAATCAGCAGTTTCTGTATGTTACATTAATCCTAGTTACGTTTTACCAGGTTTGAGGAAAATCAGTCAAACCACTCCAGGAAATACACGCTTCTCGATGATAAAAGCTAAATTCAGGAAGCACATTGAATAATAACCGAAAGCAACGAGTTCCCTTCTATTTTCCCTCATTTTCCTTATTGTTTCTCATTCCTTGTTATCCTTCCCACCATTTTTACAATTGATCCATATTTTTGGAGAAGCCATATCTCATTGTATCTTCCTACGTTACACCATAGACAGAGTCTCCATACCTTGATTTCTATCCAGCTATTCAAAACTTTAACTGCTTTATCAGCACTACATAAAAAAAAGAGCGGATACACATTTTGCTACCACCCAAAAGCTAGAGGCTCGACTACAAACGGGAACTAAAATAATGCCATCATGTTTTCATCCTCTAATAAGCCTTAAGACTTCTTCCCATAACATGTGGGGAACAAATGCAAATGCACAAACTCAGAGAGAGGGAGAGGCAGTAAGCAAAAGATTTATGTTGAGATTTGTAGCGGTTGAAAATAAAATATACTAAATCAAATAACATGTTTAGTCTACCACCTTGAACCGGCAGGAGCACTTTCTCTAGCGGATGTATCTTTTGATATATGCATCATGCTAATCCTTTGTATTTCCCCCTGTTCAGTAGAATTCAAGTTTCTTTGTTGTTGAGCATGTCTTTCTTCAGTGCCACTGCCACTTCTTGCTGCACTTCCTGCATAAAGTCAAAGAATGTAAATTTTTGGTGCTTATGGTTAAACCCATGAAACTTGGGACATTTACCCGAAAGTTCAGACCAAATTCTGGTGTGATCAGAAGGATGCTCTGAAATATTTGCTCTACTCATCCCTTGTGGTTGCAACCCAGTCCCATTCACAGCCTGACCGTGTGTCATTGAGGCCACTTGTGGACGGTCTGATGAATTACCTTCGTGAAGCTGTGAGATAAGCATGGTTGCAAGAACAAGTGTAGCATCAAAATTTGAACTAGATCCATCATCTAAACCAAATTTTGGAGCCATTAAAATAGGCCTGTACCAGCACATGTATTTCTGAAGATTAAAATCATGTTTTCATATGCCAATACATGAATCACAAATAGCATAAGCAAACAGATGATATCAAGACAAGTGCAATGTATGATACATATTTCTATATGTATTCCAGGTACAATTGTTTTTTAACGAAAGATGACATAGCTAAAACTGATTCCTTAAAGCAGGTTGATTGCCACCTCCACTCATTCTTGACTAGCAATGAGTATGTTACTTGACAGATCAAGTAATTCAAATATACAGTAACATTATCTAGAGATGAGCATCCATAACATTTCCCAAGATGAGAAATGATGGACCTAGATGCATTAGTTGCCACCAGTATCCATTTAGGATGGAGAAATGCAAGAATCTGCATTACTATGCACTACAAAGGAATTTCGGTTTATTTTCTGTGGAGTCCTAGAATTGTCAAATCAAGCAAGTAAAACCAAATTTACAAATTCTAATAGATTTTGAATCCACCTACAGCCTGGTGTACTGCTGAAATGCATCTATGGAATGGAAATGTACTTCTTTAAGCTTGCTTACCAAAAATGGCTGATTAGATAGCAATTTTGTTTGAGCTTACATTCATGGATCTAGAAACCAAACTGTATTTTAGGAATCTGATTCTCATTTAGTTCTTTGATGCTCTGATTTATGACAAAAACAGAAAACACATAATTATCACTATCAGCCTAAATATGTGCTGGAAGCCAGTGATTAACAAGAAATTTACAAAACAACAAACTTGTCAATGGATTACAATGGAACAGGACAAAAATTAAACAGGAGATCAATAAAATGGAACAGAAGGTGGGGAAAGAAGCATCTTACTCTCCAGCTTTTTCAAAATATAAATGAATGTCCACTTCACAGCCCTCACAGAAAGCAAGGAATGCCTGTAATTTAAGAAACGTTGACATAGCCTCAAATGTCGTCCACTAAATAACTTTCTAAACTACTATAAGGCATACCAGAAAACTACAGAACAAAAAATTGCGAGAATAAAAACAAAATTTCTCCATTTAGAAGGAACTGGAGCTCATCAGTTAGGAAAGACTTTATCTAGTTGAGTACAAAAATTGTATACCAGATGTAATGGAAAATCAACATGATCTCATCCTAGGGTATTAGTTACCGTATGGTCCATACCTTCAATTCCTTCACACCAAATGTCACATCTACAGGGTGTCCAGTGTGAGTATACTGCACAAATTCTTCTGCAGGGTCTACCCAAAGTTGAGTATGCAGCGAAGAGTCATTATCTGCAGCCACAGAAATGAATCAGACCTATAGCATTGTCAACACATCAGGAACACTAATCATGAATTGAATGCTTACTTGCCTTTGGTTGGATCTATATAACTTCTAAGTTCAACAGCTTTTCCACCTATTTCACTTGCAGCATCTAAAGGTAAGGACGCATATTCTGTTGCAATGACAGTAATCTCCTGGAGTGATGATTGAAAATTAGCAAGCAGTCTGTTGAGATCACGAGGCCTCACCACTAAGCTGCTTGGGAATCTTCTCCTATCAAGTGATAAATGTTGTATGTCGGGCTCAACATTGCAAGTAATCCAATAGGCTTTTCTCATACCTGCACAGTGTGTATAGTAAATTTACTTGGAACCTTAACAAGAATTAATAGGATGATGTAAGCAGAATATTCAACCAGGACAGGTGCATGATTCATAATTTCAAATCACGATGGAGGTAAGAAAAATTTGCCACCATCAATCACTCTCTTTCTGAACTCATTTACATGATCTGCAGTCTTACTGAAATTGACTAAAAATTGATGGACGCCATCAAAAACATATGAAAGAGGAAAGGGAAAAAGCTCATTGCACAATACACACAAGCGCAACACACTTTACCATTGAAGCATTCCAAAGTCCATTGCACTTTTGACGCATCAGGATCAGACAACTGCACGCTGAGATGATCAATACTTGGAATAGGTGTCCTGAGAACAGAACAAATGGCCTGAATGCACCGAGTCAGCGATGATGATGAACTACAACTTCCATTCATTCTATTGAGAAAACAAATAAGTAACCGATGATTTTTTTTTACCTTCAAAAGCACACTGCATTGGACTTGAGCACCAGAAATTGTATACACATCAAAGAAGTTGGACTTAAAAATAACGGATTGATAGGCAGATCGTGAAGAATTAAGAGTGTGAAATACGAGCTGTGAAAATTTGTAAAAATAACAAAAATTAAAATCTTAATCTAACATTTATAATGCAAAATTCAGTACTCTAAATTACTTTTTTCCCCAATTAACCAATTACCAAACCAAACTAAATATGATACATTTCTCAGCCAGAATCCTCGTTTGTATTTTTTCAAAACCCTAGACTGATCCCACTTGAGATATTTAAAAACTCTGTATTATAAGTGTGATAATACACAAACTACTCGATATGCTCAGGTAGAGAATAACTCTGGTTGTCATTTGTTTTATGGATCATTGACCCATATCAGTCCAATTCTAACTGAATAAGCAAAGCATATACAAACTATATGAATGAACACAAATGCTAATAAAAGATTCCCCACCATTACATAACCACGGTCCTCGAACCATCTATATGTGGCGTTTGGTTAGAGGGAATTCTAATAGAATGAGCAGGGGAAACTGAAGGAAAGTAACGAAAAAACTGTACCTGCGAAGGAGAGGCTTGGATGGCGAGCTCGTTTCCGATGCGCGCGAGGCAAGTGATGGACCGAGCAAAGGTCTTGAGCGCGTTTCCGCTAAGACTGAACTCCATTTCTGGATTTTTTTTTTTTTTTTCTTTTCCTTCCTCTGAATGGAGCGACAAAATAAAAGGAGTAGGCCCCTAGAGGATGCTTGCGATGGAGTTGGAAATTGGCGGGAAGGCCAGACAATTTTCTGAGGCTTCGCGCCTCGCGCCTTCATTTAGAACTTCTCTTCTAAACAAGTAATGAACTGCCCCCAAAAATATGGAATTGCAATTATATATATATGAATTAATTATTACTCGTCGTAATACTATCGTTGGATTAAAATGTTAAAATCTATTTTTTTCATTTAAATTAAAATTTATCTATTTGTCAGATTTCATTACAACAATACTCCAACCTTAACATCATCTTTCAAAACTAATAAACTGCATTATTGTTACAATGTCAATTTTCATAGTATTACAAACAAAAACAATGCAATTTAAAATGATAAATTAGTTTTTTTTTAAATAAAACCACAATAAGCCACGTAAGAAAAACCTTGTCACGAGTTTGGATATAATATTTATGAATTTAATTAATTAAAAGCTATTTTTTTACTTTATTAGTAATTTTAATTATCAATTCCACTGTTATGGTGTTATAAACTAACATAGACCTAATATATATATATTGTGTTTTTTTTTTTTTTGAGAATAACCTAATATATTAAATTTGTATCCTAACTGAATATAAAACGTTGAAGGTGCAATTATTTAGATTGATACCTATTTCAAACCCTAGGTATTAATGTTTAAATCCTCTAAGGTACTCAAGTGTTATAATATAAATATCTTAAAAAAAGATTTAATAATAAAAAAATGTTTGACTCAACGAACCGGTCATGTAAACCTGCAATAGCAGGTTATAGTGGCAAAAGTTGTAATTTTAAAGGAATAGTAAGCCCAATTTTGTCACACCAAGTGTTACACGTAGGTTAAACTACTAGGGTTTTTTGCGGATATATAAATGCGCTGATTGCCTTCCTCCCGTTCTGGTGGGCATCTGGTAGTCGTCGTCTCTTGTGGTACTCCTCTCTCACCATATGTTGTTATGTTGAATTTATTGCATATTACTTCTAAGTTCCTCTGGCAATGCCTTCTCGTTTTCTAGATATTGTTACCTTCGATTTGTTACATATTAGTTCTAAGTTCTTCATGCAATGCTTTATCGTTTTTTAATTCAAATCGATCGATTGATTGTTAAATTAGGTATTTTGAGTTAAGTGTTTTCAAGGAACGAAACAATCTTCCAAGATGCAGAACGACGAGGGTCAGAATATGGATCTTTACATCCCAAGGAAATGGTAATACAATCTTTTTTTTTTTTTTTTTGGTTTTGTACAAGCTATTTTTTTTTTTCGCGAATTGGGAGTTTAGCCGATATTTGGTTTCTCTTTGCAGCTCTGCCACAAACAGGCTAATCACTTCCAAAGATCATGCTTCTGTTCAGATCAACATTGGTCACTTGGATGCCAATGGTAACTACACTGGTCAATTTACGACTTTTGCTCTCTGTGGTTTCGTCCGAGCTCAGGTTTTTTCCTTTTGCTTATTTATTATGCTTTAGAAACTAATTGATTTTGTCCTTTTGCTTGTTTGTTATGCTTTCGTAATTAATTGATTTTTTGGGATAATACTTTCATGTTAATCGATTTTTCTCATTAAATCTATTGCTGCGATACATCTTTGGGGCTGGTTATATTGGTTAGATGTTTGTATGGGCAGTAAGTGCTCGTGCCATATGAGATATGTTTGTATGGGCAGACTTTTGAATTGCACAGATCGGTGAATAGATTGTGTTGTTTCATCTTTAACGTGTCTATCATGGTTTACCAAACTCCTGAATTGTAGTTAAACATTGATAACTCGTACTGTTTATTCCATCTGAAACGAATTTAGAGAAGGGGAGTTGAATTATGACAGTTTTTGGCCATGACCATGGTAATTATACATGTTTCGGAATAGTTGGCACTACACGAGCTCTATCAATAACCAAAGATTTCATTGTTCCTTTCATATTTTTGGGATTCCTTGGCAAATGCAGTTGCTGTTATGCTTGTATGAATGTGTTTGAAATGTGCTTCACATATCTAATTGTGCTAATTCTTGACGGTGTACTTTCCAGGGCGATGCTGACAGTGCCCTTGACCGGCTTTGGCAGAAGAAGAAGGTTGAACTTCGCCAACAATAGATTTAGTTGGAGTATGTTATTTTTCTCAAGACAATGTTTGTCAAATGAGAGAATGTTACATTTTGATACCGTGGTTGCTGCTTTGGTTGCTTTAGTTATTTGTTAGCAAGGACATATTAATATCTAGTACTTGCATGATTACTTTAATATTGCATTTTAAGTTTTAAAGTTGTCTCGATAATTTGATGTGCTATATTTTACTGTCCACTTCATACTATAGGTCAGACTTCATGCAATCTGCTGAGTTCATGTTTTTTGTTTCTATGTTTTGTGGAGGTTGAAAATGAATATTATCTGGTGTTTTGCTCGTTTTCTTCCCAGGTTAAACATATTTTAAAAAATTGGTTAGATTTTTAAGAATAGGCTGTTAGTGTTAATATGGTTAAAAATATACACTGAGATGAAAGGCATAATATTTCCTTGAGCTTTGGATTGACAATGGCTATATTCCTCCATTAGAACTATGGGTATTCTGGTAGCATGTACTTGCTTTGTTTTCTATTGGACTCAATTAATGAGTAATGAGTATTCTGGTGGCGTTTTGTTCAACATCGAACTCGGTTTCGCAATCTGACTTGCCCTTTTACTACAGGGAGCTTTTCTGTATGATGTATGTAATCAGTTCCGGAATAAATGCAATATTGCTTTTACACTATTCATGAACTCATTATCTGCATATCAAATGATTCATTTGTCATTTGGCAAAGGTTTCCAGAAAGCTGTCTTACAGAATTGTATCTATTCAATTTTTTAACAATATTAAATATCAATGCTATTCATAAAACATAACTAGACGATAGCGACGCCAATTTTATTTTCAGTTCCCTTGGAGGAAAGTAAGCTCATGCTTTGAAAGTGAAGTGTATTAGGGCTTTAAGGTTCGTGTCGCTAGCTATGAGTCCTGAGTTGGGCTTTTTGGGCCGTTCATTATGTACATGGTATATGGACATCAATGCCCAGATATTCAAGATGCTTCATTTATTATAACAATCTACTAAAATCCAGTTATCATAATATAAACTTGTTACTGAGAGTAAAATTTCATTTAAAAAAATGTGTTCTCGTATAGCTAATTTGGATATTAATTGTTAATTGAGAAAGAAAAAGAATTCCTTTCTACCATTTATATTTTCTTGTCTTTTTCTCTCTTATAATCATTTAGAATCTTGATTTTTTTTTTTTTCTTTTTGTCTCACTATTATTGTTACAGTTATTGAATCTCCATGGCTGACTACCATTTAGAATCTTTTCGAACTTGTACTGGTAAGATTCGCATATACGTTGTTTGAAATACATTTACGTCCAAAATGCATACTTGAACCAGTAACGTCAGAAGCTTCTCGGACCGCTAAATGAGCCCCAGGTTAAATCAGTAAAGACAGATTCAAAAACCCGCGAAGCTTCTCTCCATATATCTCCCACACTTTGGGAGATGATCATCAAACTTTGATTCACACGATTGAGGGCAGTCTTTTCAATCATACAAGCATCCATCCTGAATTTATTTAAACACTTTTCCTGTAGAATTTTTAAAAAAAAAAAAAATACAATGCATTTAACGTTAAATCTGCCAATAATATTTAATCAAACAATTTGGAAATTCAAAGCTTATATAAACTTAAGCAATTTGAAATCTTTTCTCATTGAATAAGATTCATTTTTCTTTTATGATTATACAAAGAAAATTGCATTTCTAAACCTAATTCCAAGTAGTTAATATTTATATCACCTCCTATGGAAAAATTGTAGGTTGCTAGGCTAGAAAACCTACAATTTAGTACATGAAAACTTACCTTAAATTTGTGAATCTTAACATCTTTTGATGTTTTTGCCTATATTAATTAAATGGGTTCAACTTTTCATAATGTTCCCTGTGAATGGGATTGAAATACATGAAACAAAAACAAGGGCATGTGTGTCAATATTATATAATGGGTATGTGGCTCAAAACAATTTCTTCAGTGGGCCTAGAGTTTCCTGTTAGTAGGACATCAAACTTTTTTTTTTTTAATGCCTGTCCTGTCCTATAGTGTTGCAATTATTTTTTAGTTATATATAATCTTTTACTATAAAGTTAGATGCTAACATTAAACCAATGTTAAATTAAATTCTTGGTTGTTGTCTAGATGGTATTTGCTTGCATCACAGTCTTCTTGATTAAGTATATCACCACCGTTGATAATCATTCTTTTTCCCTTTTTCTTGATTAAAGAAATTATATATTTTTTTTATTCATCAAAAGATCTAACACGACGTGGCTATTATTAGATGTAGAAATTTTGCAAAGCTACTGAGAATGAAAGGCAAGAAAATTGAGTGGCTTGGGGAAGAAGGAGGTGGATCCAACTTCCAAGTGAAGGGAATTAGGTTCCTTCCTGATAAATAGAAATTGCTCAGTAAAATGTTGGTTTATTCATCAAAATCATGTCTCATGTTTGATTGACTGAACACAAATATGAAATGTACTGTTTGGTTTTTGGATTTAGATTCTCTAAAGATTCATTTTCATCCATCCTAATAGCTAATCAATCCAAATTCATTAATTAATACAATTTAATTATGGAACCCATTATCATAGAGCTGCTCTGGTTGCGTGAAAGAAAGCTTTTTAATGATTTAGTAGTAATAAATCATTTTCATGCATCATTGGCCTTAAAGAAAATTCAAATAAAAAGGAAAAAACCTCTATTTTTTATCAAAAGGACACCTCAATGACGAATGAAGAATAAGAATCATTAAAAAAAAAAAAAGAGAGATTCTTTATTTCTAATACATATCATATCCATATCATGCTTGGAATGTCAAATGACCTTCCACTGGCCAAGGGAATCAAAACCCAAAGAGACCTTTCTAGATATTGATAAAGATCGGGCTTAATCACAAAAAAAACAAAATTTAAATTTATAAGTTTTTTTTTTTTAAATTTGGTCAATATTTTTAATTTTGTCAATCAAATACTCTATATTTATTTTTCTTTGTCAATTGTAGCATCCGTCTGTAATCTGTCCATGTTTGCTGATGTGTCCGTTAATGGGATCCAATTTTTTTCATATCACGTCCATGTGCACATGACACGTAAGAAAACTAACTAAAGGCGTAATCACAAAAAAAAAAAAAAAAAAAAAAAAAACTTAAACTTATGCATTTTTTTTAAATTTAGTCAATACTTTTGATTTTGTCAAAATCAATACCTAGTGTTGATTGACAAAATAAAAAATATTGGCCAAATTTAAAAAAAAAAACATAAATTCAGATTTTTTTTTTTGTGATTAAGCCTCTGTATTTTAATTTTATTTTTTTATTAATTTTAAAGTAAATTGAGACATCAGTTTTTTTTTGTATATGACTATATATTTTGACGGATAAGAACTCATCTATTAGGTTTACAAGTCATATAAAAATATTTAATATTTATTTATCCTCAAAAAATAACAAACAAGATATGAAAATACTGAAAATAATATCTTACTGCAAAACGATATCGTTTAATGTATTTTTATATTCAAGTTAGTTATCTTACGTGGCGTGTCCACTTGGATGTGATATAAAGAGAGGCTTTGGGAGTTTTTCCCTTTTTTTTTTTTTAGAAAAAAGGAAATATTTCAAATAATAACTCATATTTCAAATCGTAATTGTAGGACCCATTAATTGATAAATGCTGAATTTCCTTATAAGCACCATTGGTTTAGCAGCTATTATTATTATCATCCCACTGAAATAGATTAGTGCACTAAATAAAATGATTAAGGGTATGATTCAAAAGGATTTGGCCAAAGTGCACTAAAAATAAAATAATCTTCAGATGAATAGATAAGTTCAAAACAGTCAAATCAGAGTCAAACAGGAGTAAATAGAAAAGCAATGTGTTTCTGACTCTAACATAAAAATGCAGCATGCATGATTTTCTTTATTTTGTACATATTTACCCTAATTTATAGAGATTTGGGAGAGAGAGGTGCAAAAGATGGGAAAAGGCCATATGCAATAGTACAACCTTTGCTTTCACATACACTTCATTCAAAGGTGGTTTTAGTGAAAGCATGAGCTTTAGAAAAAGATGATTTTTTTTTTAGACTGTAATAGGAAAATTTGCCTCTCTTACACACATGTATCCCAAAATGATGGGGAGTTATTTTAAAAGAGCCAACTATTGCAATGTTAGTGTCTTTGTCTAGATTCTTTAATTAGTGCGGAAAAAAAAGCCAATTTGTTGAATAAAATTAGTTATTTTGGTAGTTATTAGCTGTTTAGTAGCATTTGACTATTAGTTGTCTGAGTAATTTTTTATAAAATATTAAAAATTAAACATTACATGAATTAACTTTTTATAGAATATTGTCTTAATATTTTAAAATTAGTTCAAATATTATATTACCAAACATTATATAACGTTTTGATTAGGATTATTTAAAAAATTATTGCCGAACACAGTTTAAATTTTGTTTAATTTTTTAAGTGGAAAAAAAAAAAAAAAAAAAAAACAAGATAGTTAAAGAAGCTACTTCCAATTAATAATTCAAGCTTTCCAACTTAGAATTAACCATCCCAATTGCCTTTTAGACACCTTTGTATTTTCTTTACACATAAGAATTTGTATTTAGTGTCCTTAATTCTCTATCAACTCCTTCTTTACACATAAGAAAGAGGGTGTTAGTATGATTTCAAGGATCCTACAACCTCAACCAAGCATAACCACCCAAAGCGAAAAATCACAAAGCACTATGAAACTTACATAGTGGGGATTTCGAAAGCATCAAGGCATTGACAAGTGTCAAATTGTTGAATTGTACAAAGCTTTTCATTTGAATTTTTAAGTTCTAACCACTAAAAATTTGCCACATTGTTTATAATGTTATTGTCTTTTTGCTTATAAGGACATCCATGCCAAAAACCCTAAAATCTAGATTAACCTTGCTAAATATATCATTAATCATCATCTAATAAGCTAAATCCCAAGTCCTAAATCTAACTTTACACATAAGAAAAATAAAGAGAGACGAGGAATGAGGACCCACTAACAACTAAGCATTCAATTGCTAACATATACTTTTAAACCGAACTAAAAAGATTTAAAAGTACCAAATAAAAGTTAAAACACAATTCCACTAAAACCAGACCCTCCAAAATGCCTCTCTTATTTAAATTTTACCCTAGCTCTTATAATTTTTTACCACTCATATCTACATACATTACAAAAATTTTACCCCATAGATTTATACAGGAAGTACAAGTTTCATGTGCTACTGCCACCATTTGTTGCCAATTTTTCACATAATTGAGCATGCATTCGGATTTTCATCACTAAAGATCTCGAATGAATCCAACGGCTGTGATGGGTTTGATTCGAAATCCGAGGCTGGAGGTTCGCTTGCGGGTCCCGGGTGCATATACGTCGTGTATGAATACGATGGAGGATTGATTGATGCACCGTAGCTAGTACTGGGATACGCTGTATTATAGTTCACAGCGTACGCGGGGGGAGGTGTATAGTAATGTGATGGGTATTGATATACATGATGATGTGCCGGGCTCTGATTGGTATGATAGGGAACTGGCCCAATTGGGCCTTGACCATGACCATGACCATGAATAGGTGATCCAGTGCCTGCAGGTGCATTACTAGGATGTTCGCCGTTATCGGCATTGTTACTATTCCCTTTATGCCCTCTCTTTTTCTTCTTTTTGCCACCATTACCACTTTTCTCAGCACCGCCCTCATTCTCGCCACCGCTTTTCTTTTCAGTAACCGGTGACTGGCTACCGGCCGGGGAGGTCACAGGTTGTTTCATCTCAATCTTGACCTCCTTAACTTGTCCACCACCGGTTTTACCGGTTGCACCGGCTTCGTTAGTTTTGCCAACATCAACGTTACACTCAACGGCCCCATTTTTTGTGGTGGTTCCACCGTTTTTATTGGCGGTTCCATTTTCATTAGGTTTTGAAGGATCTTGAACAGTTTCTCTATCTTTTTCACCTCCTTCTTCATCGCTTTCTTGGTCGCTTTGCTGTTTTTCTTTTTCTTTTTCTTTTTCTTTACCTTTGTTTTTTGATTTTCCTTTCTTTTTTTCTTTGTGGTCAGCTTTTTCAGGCCATAGCTCTGCATGTTTCCCTGCCTTCACCAGCTTCTTGATCAAAGTGTCTGCATCCACATTTCCCAATACTGTTACCTTTTGTTGTCTCAAATCAATATCTGTTTTGTAAACACCTGCAATGAATGTACAAACTTAGCAAGAACAAAGATATAATATTGTAGAATTTAAAAAAAAAAAAATCATTAACAAAAGCCAGATAATATTAAGTTAAAGGCAAAGAAGTGTGCAGTTAAAGAAAATGAATAAAACGATTGGAATATATTCTTATGGGGGAATCCCACATTAATTGGCTAGAACTAAATGGTTTATTCCAAGAAAAAAACCATATCAAAATGACATACATAGCACAAAATTTTGTGTTAAAAGTAAGCTTAATTCACTTTAAACCTAATTATTAAATGAATGTTGCTAATGAATTTGATTAATTGACTGTAGAACCCCAGATTTAACAAAAACCAAGAAATTAACAGTGATAGCTTTGAATAAAACTTGGAAAGAAAAACCCATATGAGGAAAAATGGCGTAGCCATGAAATTCTGATAAGAGATTAAAGAAAAGAACCAAAAAGAAAAAAGAAAATAAAATTTTGGTGGGCACCTTCAATGTTTGTTAGGATTTTTTTGACTTTCCTTTTGCAGCCCTCGCAATGAACAGAAACTTTTAAGACCAATGTCTGCAAAACATATATAAAAAAAAAAGTGAGGTTTAAAATATCTAAAAGATGAAAATTTTATCAAGAAACACTGGGGTTGAGTTGAGTTAATAGAAATATAGACCTGCAAGCTTTATTCTTTTACCTTGTATTTGAGCGGTGGTTCTTGTTGTTCTTCTGCAACTACTTCTTTATTACCTTCTGCAGGTTTCTGTTCAGTAGTTTTGGCTTCTAGTTTTCCTTCCGTCGCCATTAGAGGTGGGTGAGGATGAGATAGGTATAGAAAGAGTCAAAGAGAGAATGTAAAAGGATGCTTAACTTAAGAAGAAGGGAAGTGATCGGGCTAGAAGAGAGACAGAAAGAGTGAGGAAAAAAAAGATATGCAAGTAGTAGGGCCTAGTGCTTGATGGGGTGGCAATAGTTATAGTGTATTCATATAAAAATTCTTGTACTATTTTTTTAAACTGGCTTTTCCTTTTAGTGGGTGCCTATCAATTTGGCATTTGATGCCTTTATATAATTTTGGTACTATAAATATTAATATAAACATATATCAATTCAAAAAGAGACTACATATATTGGCTCTTAACACCCCAGGAATGAAGATTACAGTGCATTTGATACTTTTTGCTTAATGCTTTTTATTTAGCTAATGAAAGATACTAATTAAGATTACAAATATTGGATTTTCATTTTAATAATTTGCAAATTAAATGACTAATCTATGAATATTATGAATGAATTTGGATATATAATATTTTGAAGAAAGTTCACTTTCAGCTTCCTATGATTGAAAAAAAGATCATTTGATTATTATATTTTTTTTTCTAAATATAAATTTTGTTTTTTAAGTTTATAATTTTCACTTTCTTACCGTATACGAGGAAAAGAAAAGAAAAAAGAGAGGAAGTAGAGCTATGTACGTTCTCTTAAATTTCCACAGAATGTAAGCAAATGACTTAAAAGCATGGCAATAGGAAAGCAAATTACTTCATCTGTAAGTTATTTGTAAACTTTATTACTACTTAGGTCTCTCTCTTTTTTTTTTTCTTTTTAAATAAAAAATACTTTTGTTTACCCGTAAAACTATTTAATTATTCCCTTAAAAATATTATTTTAGTTATTAAATATTAGTAAAGACAAAAATACTTCATAACATCTAATTATTTCATTTAATATAACATTATTATTTATTCACTTATATTTACTATTATATAACTAAAATATGTATTTTTAAATAAAAAGATTTATTAATTTATTGACACGAAACAATCAACCTATTAAAAAAAAAAAAAAAAGAAGAGACTAAATAATACATAAATAGGATCAAATTTTGGGGACTAAATAGTCATTCTCTCTTGATGTAAGCGGAAATCGACAAAAGTTAAAAAAATTAAATGTTATATATAATTTTGGATTTTCAATGTCAATATATCACAAAGAAATTACATTTTTACTTAAACAAAAATTAATATTATTCTTTTTACTATATGTATTTCTCAAATAAGGAAAAAAAAAATAAATAAAAAGAAAAAAAAAATTAGAAATTCTCTTTATGGAAGTCAAACTTGGTAGTAGTTTTCCTTGAAAAGTCATGAGCTAGCCTTGTCAACTCTCCAGTCAATCCAGGTGCACCGCAGTAAAACACTCCTGCAATAAACCCATATATATGAACCCTTCAATTAGCTTAATTAATGAAATTAAAAATCTGAAATAAGGTAGTTAATTACTTACCAACCCTTTGATTAGGGTAATTAACAGCTACATGCTTGAAAACTTTACGCCAATTAGGTCTAGCAAAATGAGTCTTAACACGAGTTTCAGAGACTACATCAACACCATTTTTTGCATGTTGAAGAGATTGAAGCATAGTGATTAAAGCAGATCGAGCATCTCCTTCTTCATAAACGCTAGTACAGTAATTATGAAGTTCGATTACTCTATCTTGATCGTAATCCGCCACTTCATTCATTACACCTCTGAACCACTCGAACGAGCCTTGTTCGCGAGTGACCCAGTAAAAATAAGCACGTTTAGTGGCAAAAGGCTTTCTTTTATTACTCTTAATGCCACTTTCTACTATCCCTTCTTCTACTTCTTTTTGTTGCTTAATGTTGTTAAGCACGTCTTTGATTATGCTAATTAATGGGGTGGCTCCAATGCCAAGCCCAACAAGGAGGAGAACATCGTATTTTTTATAGTCCTGGGCTGGGGCTCCATAGGGCCCATCAATTAATAGCTTCGGCAACCTGTTAAAATAGTTTGTTTATTATATAAATAAAATTTTAAAATAATATTGTGGAAAAATTAGGAGAAAATTACGCACTTAGGCTCGCTATCACTGCTTGCTATATCAGCTCTGAGAAGGCCGCTTTGATTGCTTGATGCAGGCTGACAGACCTAAAATGGTACCAAAGGCAGCATATTTATATAAATAGAGAAGGGAAATTTGCATAATTTTTAAGGAATTGGTACATATATTTGTACCTTAGAGAAAACAGTTTTTAGCTGCGATGTCCAGTCGCCCAGAGTGCGAATATGGATGCTCAAATAATCATCTCCTGGAGCGGAAGTTATTGAGAATGGATGCCTGAAATTAGAACAAATAGCAACACCTTAAACCATAAATTCTTAAACATAAATTTATGTAATTTTTATTAATTTAATGGCTAATTGAACAATTAACTTACCATTCAAATGGGGAAACCGCTGCACAATTCACAAATACATATTGCCCACTAGTGTACCTAAATCCCTGAGGTTTGGACATGTGCAGTGATAGTACATTTCCCGGGTATACTGCTACCTGAATTTTGGAGATCAATGAAACTTTATCAGTATGATTTGTTAAGTTAATATTGGCGAATTGAATATTTTGTATATTATAGATGAAGAAAATACCTTTAAAATCCTCACCGATGATTTATAACCCGATCTAAATGCACGAATCAAGCGTTCACACGTGTATAATCCCATTGGAATAGCCAGATACATCCACGTCTAATTAATTACCAACATTGCCAAATTAATACAATTAATTAACAAGTGTTAAACAGAATAAAGCTGAAGATTTTTAAAGAAATTACCTACCGTTTTCTTGTACCATTTCTTGGAGAGGTAAAGATAGTATCCATGAACAATGAAGAGGGCGTAGACAATAACAAATAAGTGATGAGAGTACCAAAATGCATTAAATCCAGTGAGTTTTTTCAGGGTTTTAGGGAGGTTTAGCCTGTTTCGGCGGAACCAAGGTTGAGCTAATATATAAGCTATAGCCATTAGCACTACCATCACCACACCAGTCCAACCTTCAGTTCCTTTGACGAACCACCAGTAGTTATTTGGTCGGTCATCGCCAAAAAATGGCTTCATTGGCTCATATTCTTCATCGGTGGCGTGCAGTAACCTGGGAAAGTCACACGTTAGATGTGCTCCTGCGTGTAGCCCAACTCCAATGGCTATCCCAAATGCAATTACCTGTACATCAAGGTCAGTCTTGTTAGTTTATTGATTACCTCAGTGTTTTCGTGAGATGGGTATTATCATATACCTTATGAAAGTTGATATTATCGTCGAAAGGAACGATCGCTCCCAATTTGGTTTTGCTTCTGAGCCAAGTGATAGTATTTCTGCAAACAGGTAGAAGAATTAATGCCATGTTAAACTTAGTAGTTTCCGCAGCGCCCTTAGCTGTGGTGACACAATAGCCCATGACGTCGAAAACGGCTCGATGCTTATATTGAATGAATTTCCATGTGAAGAGACCTGCGCAAATTCCAAGCCACAACGCCATCACCCAGATTCTCTTCCAATTGTCCTCAATGAAGTAGGCTAATCCCTTATAACCTCTCTTAATTGGATTCTGCTCTTTGGTCGGCACAAGCTTTTGGCTTAGTACTTGGCTTAAAATTCGACTATCTGTTACAAGGTTTGTTGACTGGCTTGGAGCTTGGAGAAGTAGCATTTCCAAGTTGTATAGCTGCATCAACACACAAAAAGGAAGACAATTCTTAAATTCAATGACTTATCTAAAAGTGGGTTCGTTTTATTACTAACATTGACCGCTTTCGATTGGGCTGAAGTTGAGTTTAGTTCATTATTCCAAGTGGGCAAGTTCTAGTCCGAGAAAGAAGAGAGAGTGGTGTTTGGATACAAACCTCAATGTATCCAAGATTATCGGGATCTAGTTCTTCCATTATCAGAGCAGCATATTCGTCTGCCCGGTCTTGAATCTTTGATAACTTATTAGCCGAAGCACTTAAAGCAATAATCTGAAAAATCAAGAAAAAGAAAAGGTTAGCCTTTTCTTTGTAATCACATATACACTATAAAGAAGGTACTTTAAAATACTTCTTATTTTACCTCTTGCACTTCCTCCTCTGTGATCCTTCCATCTGCATTTTTGTCCACCCTGCATTTTGTACATTTTTTGTTAAAATGATTAGTGACACTTGAAATTTTATTTCAATTGTTTCATTAAAGAAAATGATTAATAAATTAGCTAAACAAGTGTTATGGTTTCCTAGCCATGTGAACAAGATTCGGTTTTGACTCCTTGGAAAAATTTTAATTAAAACTAAAATGATAGCTATAAAGCTGCGGTAGGTTGTTCTAATTAAATAATTAATTATTATATTTTAGTTATTTTCCTTAATTTTCAAAACCCATTAATTTTCCTTTCTAGTAAAATGTTGCTAACACAAATACACATATTATATATATATATATATATATATATATATATATATATATATATATTTTTTTTTTTTTTTTCTTTTAAAAAAATTGCTTAAATACTTACATGTCAAAGAAAGTCTGAAGCCTAGCATCAAATCCCTGGTCAGTAATTTGTTCCCAGAATTCACGCAATTCGGCTTTGCTTATTGAAGCTGAAACTATCCCTCTTCTTCGGGCCAATGCGTCAAACAATTCCACAGCAAATTCACTCGATTCATTCATCCCTATACACTGAGCAAACCGAGTTTTGGGCAGAGCTCCGTCAATGGATAATTTATCAAACCTTGCTTCCACTTCAGACCAACCTTCAGTTCCCACATTTTTGGTCATGAACTTGAGCCCTTTCAAAGCACGAGCAGCTCCTGATTTACTCCTATCAACTTTATCAAAAGCATTTGAAGATGTGATTTTCTTGAGCTCCTGTGAAACTTGCCTCAGTCGAAATGAGAGCTGAGATCCTAGTGAAGGACGATGATGATGCTTCTTCTCCAGTTGGCTCGCTAGAAATGTTGTTTCTGAATCTCCCCCCTTTATGTTCTGCACCAAAACGGCATCGTCTCGTACATCCAGTGTTATTTCTACGTATTCTTGGTCTTCTTTGAATCTTGCACTTTTCTTGCTGGTTTTTTTGTTACTCACTAAAGGACCGCTATAGCCGGCTCTTCTGCTGCTGCTATTGCTCTCTGACTCAGAATACCAGGTTTCGTGTTGATTTTCTTGATTAACCTCCATTTCTTGGTCCTGTCTTCTTGCTAATTCCCTGGAGTAGTCTTGAAATTATCGTGCCTCTTCTCCTGAAATAATCAAGAACTCATATATTATTCTGTTTTGTATAACATGGTGACTCCAGAGAAACATGTTAGGACAACTTGCTTGTGACTTATAAGACAGTAAGACACCATGGGATCATGTCCTACAGAAGGGCTCGTGAACTTATTGACCTAAAAATAGTTTTATTGTGCCTTTTCAAATTAAATACTAGGAAATGGAAAATCACGCTAATTATAATATTTATAGTTTTCCTTATTCTTTGTAGAAGTAAATTCCAATCATAATAAAGTAATGTATAATATAATACATAAAATATTTAGATAAGGAACGAGGTGGCTAATTATACATAAAAATTTTCTTATAAAAATCATATTTTGATTCTTCAAAATATATAAAAATATATATCATTTCGCGGCCTCAAATTTTATTTTTCTTTTGCACTTGGATACAATGTATATGTTTCAATAAGTCGAAATTCAATTTCGTTCAATGTACAGAAAAAAAAAAAAAAAAAATTTCAACTTTCTAATTCAAAAACTGTCTCAGTTTGGATGGAAAATAAAGAAAAAGAAAGTTGTAAAGGAGGAAAACAAAAAACTAAGAACTTGATGTTGAAGAGTGAATCTCACCGGAGAAAAAAGTTTGGTTTGGAAAGATTTAATGAAGGTGTGTGGATAAAGAAAGAAGAGAAGTTTGCAAATAAAAAGGTAATCGGAAGGCTGAGGAGCTCAAGAAGAATGGGCAGAGAGTATATATATATTGAAGAGGTGGCGGTGAGTGGATGATATAAGAGAGAAGTCAAAAGCAGAGAAATCCAGGGGGCGCATTCCCGCGTTGTTTCAATTTTCAAGTGCTAGTTAATATTATTATTGGAGTGGGTTAGACTTCTTCGGTGTTCAGTTTGTAATTTCGCAATTATCCAAACATCACCGACCCAATTTTGTTCAAACAAGAAATAGTACCTTCCACCGTTGATTAGCTTTTGCAACAATCGGTAAGTAATTTTTTTAATTATTCATTTGGTTTCTAAATATTTTGATTAAATAACATATCTACATTTAATATAATTTTACATGCTTAATTATAATGATAAATATTAAATATTCTTTATTATATATATTTTCAAGATGAATAATCAAACAAGGTGCCTGTTCATTGCCATGTGAATGTTCATATGTCATCCTTTGCTGTAACTACGCACAAAAGTCTAATAATGTGAATAAATTAAAAATTTTCAAATGTAAATAAGTAATTGGGTCAAAATGTGTCATATCTACAGCTACTTTTGGTAATGCGTTAGTGGTAAATTCCACTTTCTCCTCTAATCATGAAAACTCATATATTTTCGTAGGATTAAATTATCTAATTTTTATTAAGATATTATTATTAATTATGAAAAAAAAAAGATATTCTAAACTCAAGATTTTAAATTTCTCTTTGATATTAATTCAAAATTTTTTCTAATTATTATTCGAACAACTAATAATTAATTTTGCTAAAAATGATATTTGATGCATAAAAAATAAAAAAAAATGAAAAGTTTGGTAATCAGTGGTGATGAGAATAATTAGATGATGAATAACAAACCATATTGCCTTTGACTTGAGTTAGAATTGAAAAGGATAAAACAAATACAATAGGGGAAAAAAGAAATACTTGACACAAGTTGGGGTTTGTCTTTGAAAAGTTGCCATTTGAAGAAAAAAATAAGTTAACGTTGTTTTCTTAAAATCAGTTGCAGCCTCTTGATTTAACCCAAAACCAGTCAAAGTTGAAGGCACAAACGCATACAATCTCTCATTTGATTTTTGCCCCTACCAATATAATATTTTATTACATATATACTTTTTCCCACTTGCAATTTGCAGAAGTTCACGAAGAAGAAGACAATATGGAAAAAGAAAGAGGAATAAGTCAGAAAATGAGTTACAAATCTTCCAGCATGTGATTTGCTTCTCCATGCATTCTGTCTAAATGCACTGCAAATATAAGCAGCCTCGACCGGTCTATCGCTGCACCTGTGGATCAAATCAATTTAAATATAATTTTTTATTAAAACGAGTTATTTCATATCATACACTAAAGAGAAAAAGAAAAGATGGATTTGATCTATTTTGCACCTAAAAATTATGAATTTATATGTTGGGAAAATGATAATAGTAACAGGAGACATGGATGTTGGTATTAAATATGTCGATTGTACAATAAAAAAGAAGTGCATATAAAGACAAAACTAAGTGAAGCTTCTTCTAATCAAAACAAATTTCTGTTTTCTCTCACTTTCCATACTCCCAAGCATACAAGAGAAAATTAATCTGCTTCAGAAAATTTTCTTTTATGGATCAGCTATGGAGGATGGAAGTAAATTTGCTACTAAAAAAAGTTTCATTTTCTCTCTCCTATATCTTCGTTTATTTGTCTTGCACATTATTTTTATCTTGTTGTCTCCATTGTTTTCCATTGAGAAGGCCTACCAGAAGATTCTCTGCCATTTTTCTTTCACACCATACGTTAATATTGGACCGTGTTTCATATAATATATAGTTTATGGGTCCCATTACATTCATGTACACGTCTTGTGGCACATCAAGACTACTCATCTTGTTTGGTTTGATATGGCTATTTCTTAAATAATAATCATAAACCAAATCCAAAATGGATATAGAAAAAAATTGATGCATGCATGCATGCCAATAAATTATTTTCTCTTTTTCTTTTTTTTTAATTCCATTAAATTACTATTTAATGAATCCACCACATCAATTATTAGTGAAAAAGACTAACAGATCAAAATTGTTCAACTGAAAAGCCCAAGTCCAGGCCCTTTATTCTTGTATTGGATGTCGTAAATGGGCTTATTGACAACTTTTTAATAATCAATGGGATTAGGTATTTTGGTGCTAGCAGCAGTCTACTGTACTAAGCTACTATTAGCTGTCTTCCTTTCTGCCTCGTCTAAGCTTCAAAATTTGACCAGTCACCAGTTTCCACTTTTTAACATAAATAGCCTTAAACAAGTTTATTAAAAAAGCCAAAGTCATAAATCAACTTCAGGAAAAAAAAAGAGTACAAAATTGTGCCATTTCACTAAAGCCTCAATCCTCTTTATATGGCATTGATCTAGTTGGCCAATCTCTCTTCAGTGTGGTTAGGTATGAGACAAAGCAAAAGCCTGATTTCTTACCACAGTTCTACCAAACCTAAGATACTATATTTTGAACCTGAAAGCAACTATAACCAACTAGTGATAAAAGCTGCTAATCTTAGTAGAAAAATATAATTCAACATCAAGGTTCTTTTCCCTCCTGGATATACACTGTTTTTAGTTTCTCAATGGAAGGTCAGATAATTACCCATGAGAAAGTGATGGACCATTTCTCTCTCTCTCGATTCAATAATGGGGGTTGGAGAAAATTTCCACCAACACCCTCTTGATAGGTGGGTAAATACAACCAAACTGGGGCCCTCATGCAAACTTTTTCATGGGTATTTAGCAACTAAAGCTAATATTCAACTGCAAAACCCATGACCCAAATTTGAGGTTCTAAAGATTTTAGTGTCTCTAAAGCTGAGGAAAACAAGAAGATGATAAGCTTCATAAAGGGTAAACAACAAAAAAACAAGAATCAACTAGTCAGCTTTTCTCTAACAAATAGCATAACCAAGAAAGTAAGTTATAAGACAGGGCATCATCAAATCAAATCAAATAAAAGACAGTGTCCTAAAGACAAATTGTTATGCACATTAACAGTGATTTGGAGGGAATTTATAGAGGTGAGAAGAGATAAGAGTGTAACATGAATAGAGAAGTAAAGAAGGGCTAGTACAACTTCAACTGCCGTGGTCAGGGATTCCTTGGAGTAGCATTAAAGACTCTCAAATACATGTTCTCCCTTACACATCAACAACACCTCCCAAAAAAAAAAAAAAGCTTTCTAGGAGGCAAAAAAAGGAGAATGTGAACAAAAATGAACCAGATTTATAAGCAGAAAGTTATTTGATTCTCTGATGATTTCTAATTGAAGAACATGGGCTCTTCTTCTTCTTCTTCTTCTCAGATTCCCCACATGATTTTCTTCATCATTATAACCATTTTCTTGTTTTTATCATTACAAAGTACCTACATTTTAGTTGCAGCAGAGTACTTTAAAGTTCACGGTCCAGAAAGGTTGGATTTCATTGAAGATGGTAATGACAACAAGCATATTCAAAAAGTTTCAGGAGAAGACGAAAATGAAGATAAAGAAACTTTAATAGTACAAAAGTTTAGAGCTTTACTTGGACTAAGGCGCTCCCAAACAACAAACTCACCAGATGAGTTTCTTTCACCAGCACCTTCTCCTTCGCCCACCATTGAACTTGAGGCTCCTGCTCCTGCTCCTGCTTCAGTTTTTCCATTCCTTGCACATTCTCATTCTCCATCACATCATTCCAATTCAATCCCACCAGAACACAAGATTCTAAAGAAGCACAGAGATAATGCCAGATTTAAAAAAATTCTTGCAGCAGTTCTTGTTTCAGCAGCAGCCGCTTCCATTTTTTGTGCTCTTGGATTCATGTGGGCCTCTGGAAAATTCAGCAAGAACAAAAGAATATCTGCAAAAATGGTGTCGGTGTATAGGAAGAAGAGAAAAACCAAGGGTATATCTAAGTATTTATGTTCCCAAAAGTCTGCAAGCAAGGTGAGCTTAAATCCTGGTCTTGATCTTTTGTATCTTGATTCACTAGAAAGGGATTTAGAGCAACATAATACTTGTCTTAAACGAACTCCTGAAATATTGAATCCATCACCAAATCATACCACAACAAAATCTACATTTCTTGGGAGGGGTGAATCAAACCAAGAACTGATAGTAAAATCAGAATTTGACAATGTTAGTAGTTCTTCGACCAGAGAAATTTTGTCTGTCCATGACGATTTAGAATCTCCCAAATATGAATCTGATGGTGGAAACTCTTCTTCTGGGGAAAAAATTATTCCCATGGAAGGTCATTCGTCCGATGATGAATCTTTTCATTCTTTTGATGATTCACATTCATCTAATATCCGGCTTTCCAATGCTTCAGCTGGTAGTCTAACTGATATATCAGAAATTTCCCCTTCATATGTGCCAAAGTCGTTATCGTCTCCTCTGATGACTTCTTTCTCAAATCCCCAATCTCCAAAAAATCTGAAAGCTGAAAGTGTGTCAGTTTCTCCTCCTTCAGATTCTGATAAGAATCTTGCACCCCCACTACCTCCACCCCCACCACCTCGGCCTCCACCTCCTATCGCACCAAGTACAGGCCTCCTACCTTTTCGAACATCTTCCTCCTCTACCAGAATTACATCTAAAGGTACATGTTCATCTCCATTGTCAAGTATATCATCTCCTAGGAAGTCATATTCTTCTTCAGGATCAAACCAGAACCAGGCACCTCGGAGTAACTTGTTTTTATCCCCTCCCAATAGCTTACGAGCTCCATCAAGCATCCCTATTCCACCATGTCCACCTCCATTTTTGCCAGGAAATAGTAGCTCTGCCAAAGGCCCACCTCCTCCACCATGCCCACCTCCATTTTTGCTAGGAAATATTAGCTCTGCCAAAGGCCCACCTCCTCTACCATGCCCACCTCCATTTCTACAAGCAACTAATAGTTCTGCCAAAGGACCACCTCCTCCACCACCTCCATTTATAAAAGGAAATAGTAGCTCTACCACAGGTCCACCTCCTCCGCCATCTCATCTTCCTCAATATGCACCATTGGGCAAAGATGGAGCCCCATTGCCAAAATTGAAGCCTCTTCATTGGGACAAAGTTAGAGCTGCACCTGATCGTAGTATGGTGTGGGACAAGATAAGATCAAGCTCATTTGAGTAAGTCCTGCCTTATGAATCATGATAAAAACTTGTATTCCAATCTCCTGCTTGCACTTTAATAATTTATGATTTGCTCATCAGGTTAGATGAGGAGATGATAGAATCACTTTTTGGATACAACTTACATAGTACAATGAAGAACGATGAAGCAAAGAGCAAAAGCCCCTCTCCAAGCAAGCATGTCCTAGAGCCCAAAAGACTACAGAACTTAACCATACTCTCAAAAGCTTTGAATTTAACTCCTGAGCAAGTGTGTGAGGCACTAATAAGAGGTACGACTTAGAAACCTTCACAGTATCATATTGACAGTTACAACCGATTAAGAGCAGCAAACCTGAAACTATATTATTTGAACTGTGGAATGCAGGGGATGGATTGTCTTTACAACAACTAGAGGCACTTACAAAGATGGTACCTACCAAGGAAGAAGAGGCTAAGCTTGCTGATTACAAGGGAAACATTAATGAATTGGGTTCTGCTGAAAAGTTTGTTAAAGTAACACTTACAATCCCATTTGCCTTTCTAAGATTTGAAGCAATGCTTTATAGAGAAACTTTTGAAGATGAGGTGGTTCATCTGAGAAACTCCTTCTCAATGCTAGAGGTAACCAATCAAATGTATATCAGAGAATTCTATTCTCCATTGAAACCTATTTTTCAACGCTGCTTATGTCTTTTCTCTCATTCTATTTTTCATTAGGAGGCCTGCAAAGAACTCAGGTCAAGTAGGCTTTTTTTGAAATTACTCGAAGCAGTACTCAAAACAGGAAATCGTATGAACGTTGGAACCATTAGAGGAGGTGCTAGGGCATTCAAGCTTGATGCGCTCCTTAAGCTTGCTGATGTAAAGGGAACAGATGGAAAAACTACCTTGCTCCATTTTGTAGTCCAAGAAATAATTCGATCAGAAGGCATTCGAGTATCAGATAGCATTATGGGAAGGATCAATCAAAAGAACAAAAGCAAAACAGTTGAAGAGCGGGAAGAAGATTACAGAAGAATGGGTTTAGACCTAGTGTCCGGCCTAAGTACAGAACTGTACAATGTCAAGAAAACAGCTACAATTGACCTGGATCTTCTTGCAAGCTCAGTCTCCAATCTAAAAGACGGAATGGCTAGACTGCAACAACTAGTAAACGAAGACTTGACCACAGACGAAAAGAGTGGAAACTTTGTGCATTCAATGAAAACCTTCCTAAACTATGCACAAAGGAACCTAAAACAATTACAAGAGGATGAAGATAGAGTCCTACTACATGTTAGACAAATTACTGAGTACTTTCATGGAGATGTGAGCAAGGAAGAAGCCAACCCACTACGCATATTTGTGATTGTGAGAGACTTTCTGGGGATGTTAGACCATGTCTGCAAGGAACTTAGAAGCATGAAAGTAACTAACAGTCACAACCCTCTTGCCCCATTTCGGTAGATTGGATTGCTTGTCTGTGTTTATAGGAGGAGGGTGTCATCCATTCACCAAAAAAAAAAAAAGTTCTTTATTTTGATTCTTTGATGTAGAGTTTTGGCTTGTTTAGATTCCATTACCTAACAATCCCTAGAAGCTGGGATTAAGGATTTGATTTAGATTCAATTGATTGCTTGGAGGATTTGTGATGACACAATTAACTAAATTATTGATCCGACAAACATAAATCAAAAGTTCTCCGTATGTACATCAATCATACCTATAGTCTTGTTCCTCAATTCACAAACCAAATATAGAACTTGAAGTCATTATCCTCTACAGTTGAACACACAGGAATATCAAATGCACCTATCTGATGTAGGATCTGTTACAAGTCTGGTCTGTTCATCATCTTCGAATTGCAGGAGTTGCAGAAGGAGCTGATGACGCAGAATCGGGATCGTTTCAATTTCCGTAGAATATTCATTATCTTTTGACTATAATACCCCTGAAACCATCGGACCCTCTCTCTCTTTAGAAATCAAGAACGTTCGGGACAAAACGCGCGAAAATTTTATCATATGACGTGTCGATTTACTATTGGTTAGATAGCGTGTAAAGAAATGGGGGCAAGAGTGTGGCGCCACGCCAATAGGAGTAAAATTCCCTATAAAAATTACTCTTCCACTGCTTTGAGCTCCACTTGAAAATAGAGGAAACAACCAGAAAAAAGAAATTGTTCTTGCTGATTTCAGAGAAACAAATTACGTAACGATAATGAATATCAAGAAGAAAGGCTTTGCACTTCTACTTCTCTTTCTTTCAGGTAAGAAATGTAGAAATTTTTTTATCCTTAAGGTATTAAGTTTATTGGGTTTCGCTTACTGCTCTGCTTTTTTCTTCTTTCTAGAATTTTTGCTAGGATTAGCAGTCGCTGCAGATGATTCTCCGAAACTTGGAACGGTGATTGGTATTGATCTTGGAACTACTTATTCTTGTGTGGGCGTTTCTCGAAACGGTCACATTGAGATTATAGCCAATGATCAAGGCAACAGAATTACACCATCGTGGGTAGCATTCACTGACACAGAGCGTCTAATAGGAGAGGCTGCAAAGAATCAAGCAGCTTTTAATCCAGAAAACACAGTTTTTGATGTTAAACGTCTCATCGGAAGAAAGTAAGCTAAAGCCATAATCTTTTTTAAGTTCGATCAATAGTGTCTAACCCATTTTCTGTTTTATGCGCTGAAATGACCGGAGTTTTTCTTGGTTTTGTAGATTTGATGATCCAGAGGTTCAGAGAGATATAAAATTCTTGCCTTATAAGGTAGTGAATAAAGATGGGAAACCTTATATACAAGTAAAGGTGAAAGGAGAAACTAAGCTTTTTAGCCCTGAGGAGATCAGTGCTATGGTGTTGGGGAAGATGAAGGAGATAGCTGAGGCATACTTGGGCAAGAAGATTAAAGACGCTGTGGTCACTGTTCCAGGTATGATTCATCTCTTTTTTTCCAGATTTGGTTAATAATTACAGGATTAAAAGGAAAATACTGGATTAAAAGATTAAAGAAAGGAATTGTTGGCTCATTGTTTAAATCTGTGCTTTATGTTGTTTCTTGCAGCTTATTTCAATGATGCCCAAAGGCAAGCAACGAAGGATGCGGGTGCCATTGCTGGACTCAATGTGGCTCGGATAATTAATGAACCTACAGCTGCAGCTATTGCTTATGGTCTAGACAAGAAAGGAGAAGAGATGAATATTTTAGTGTATGATCTTGGTGGCGGTACATTTGATGTTAGCATTTTAACCATTGATAATGGTGTTTTTGAGGTTCTTTCTACAAGTGGAGATACTCATTTGGGAGGGGAAGATTTCGACCACAGAATAATGGACTACTTCATCAAATTGATCAAGAAAAAGTATAATAAAGATATCAGCAAAGATAAAAGAGCTCTCGGGAAGCTTCGAAGAGAATGTGAGAGAGCTAAGAGAGCATTAAGCAGCCAACACCAAGTTCGAGTTGAAATTGAATCACTTTTTGATGGTATTGATTTTTCAGAGCCATTGACAAGAGCAAGATTTGAAGAATTGAATATGGACTTGTTTAAGAAGACAATGGGGCCTGTTAAAAAGGCTTTGGAAGACGCAGGTTTAAAGAAATCTGATATAAATGAGATTGTGCTTGTAGGAGGAAGTACTAGAATTCCTAAAGTTCAAGAATTGTTGAAGGACATGTTTGATGGAAAAGAACCTAATAAAGGCATTAATCCAGATGAAGCTGTTGCCTATGGTGCTGCAGTTCAGGGAGGAATTCTTAGCGGCGAAGGGGGAGAAGAAACTAAAGGTCTTCTTTTGCTTGATGTTACACCTTTGAGTTTAGGCATTGAAACAGTTGGTGGGGTTATGACTAAATTGATTCCAAGAAACACTGTTATCCCAACTAAGAAGTCTCAAATCTTTACCACTTACCAAGACCAGCAAACCACAGTTTCTATTAAGGTAATATAAACAATAAGCAACTAATGTTAATGTTACTTATCAAGATTTATACTTGCATCCTGTTCTTGAATTAACATGTTTTTGAAAAAAAATTTAGGTCTATGAAGGTGAAAGAAGCTTGACTAAAGATTGCCGTGAGCTTGGAAGATTCGATCTATCAGGAATTCCACCAGCTCCAAGGTATGAATAGATTTGAAAAACTCAAATTTCATGTTTTCATATATTGTATGAAATCGAAGTGTTTGTTTCAGGTCTGTAATTCAATGTAACTAAACCAGATTACCTTTGCAGGGGAGTGCCCCAGATAGAAGTAACTTTCGAGGTTGATGCCAATGGGATACTACATGTAAAGGCAGAGGACAAGGCAGCAAAGAAGAGTCAATCTATCACCATCACGAACGATAAGGGGCGACTAAGCCAAGAAGAGATTGATAGAATGATAAAGGAAGCAGAGGAAATGGCTGAAGAGGATAAGAAAGCGAAGGAAAAGATTGATGCTAGGAACAAGTTGGAGACCTACATTTACAACATGAGAAGTACTATAAATGATAATGACAAACTTGCAGAAAAGATTGATTCTGATGATAAAGAAAAGATTGAGAACGTATTGAAGGAAGCTCTTGAGTGGTTGGACGATAACCAAGATGTAGAAAAGGAAGATTATGATGAGAAATTGAAGGAGGTTGAAGCAGTTTGTAATCCAGTCATAAAACAAGTGTATGAAAAGAGTGGTGGAAGTGGGAATTCTGCTTATTCTGAAGAAGAAGAAGAAGAAGAGTCAAATGATGAATTGTAGATGGCATAGCTCTTAATCAAAGCATAACAAGTCTTTATTTTTTTTATTTTTTAGAAGAACTAGCCTTTATTTTTAAACAATTAATAATTTAATCATGTAATAATTTTGATTGTAAAATTGTTAAATATTTCGTAAATTTGATAATTCTAAAAAAAATATATCAACCTAAATGAGTTTATTAAATTATTAAATACGAATGATTATTGGAAAATGCAAGAAAAAAAAACAATTGTAAGAAGCAAAGAAAGAGAAAAATATTTTATTTATGAAATAGAGAAAAATTAAGGTAAAAAAAAAAAAAAAAAAAAAAAAGCCAATTGGCAAATCTTGGAAATATTTATTGAGTCGACAATTTTTTTTTATCGTATTATAAACGTGGACAGATTTATAATCAGATTAAAAATGTCGTCCTTCAAAAGAAAAAAGAATTACATGTCAACGTCGCCGTTTAACTTGTATCAAATTATTCTTTTTAAGCAACTACGGCAAGCGTCGGCATCCATTCAGTTTAGACGATACAAAAATAGATACGCTGTCGTTTCACGGAGACGGCGAATCCATAAAAATAACCGTGAATAAAGAAATCTCCGATCAAGAGTTCCCAATTCAAAGTTTTGGCGGGTTATCAAAATGAATTGGCTTGAAGGATCATATCATATCCTGCATTTTGAGAATAGAAGAAGCCAAAGCTAACACTTCCGACTTCCAATTCCTACCTCTGCGAATCTTTCACCTCTCTATCTCTATCCGCATTCTGGTTGCGGTTCGGTTCACAACAATCACTTTCTGACTCTGTAGGTCAGATACGCTCCACGATTTTTTTCTCTTAAATTTTGAACTGTCATTAGGGTTTTTATATATATTGTTACGTTAGCTTATTATTCAGCTCTTCCTTTTCTCTGTGTTGCCAGTTTTTTTCAAATGCAATGGCCAGTAATAATTTATCTGCTGATAAAGTTATTGCAAAGCTGATAGAAATGGGATTTAAGAATTCTTGGGCCGTTCAAGCTGTAAAAGAAGTGGGTCCCTCTCTTGATAATGCTCTTGATTATATCTTGAATTATTCTGGTGGACACTCCAGAATTGCACCAACTAATTCTGAATGTTCTACTAGCAGTAGAAAAAGAACATCTTCCTCTACTATTTTGGGTCAAATGAAGCAATCTAGTATATTTGACCATTTCCAATCCACAAATAGACCGAAAAAAAGCAGAACCAATAATGATGTGCCTGATATATCAATTTCTAAATCAGAGATCTTGACACTTCCTGTAGATGAAGCTAAGGTATCCTTGACAAGCTTGGATTCTGGTAACATCAAAACTGTGCCGGAAGGTTCGCCAATTTTCTGTCAAGAAGAGTTTGATATTGAATTAGATTGGGAGCAGAAGGCTAATTTTCTGTTGAAAAAACATTTTGGCTATCCCTCCTTGAAGAGTTTCCAAAAGGAAACCTTGGCTGCCTGGATAGCTAACCAAGATTGCCTTGTTCTTGCTGCAACAGGATCTGGTATTGGTTTATTGCTTTCTTCTTTTACGTGCTTTTTGTGATTGTTATTCATTTTGGTGGTGAAAACAATTACTTTGTGCAGGGAAATCTCTGTGTTTTCAGATTCCAGCATTATTAACTGGGAAGGTTGTGGTTGTGATTTCACCATTGATAAGCTTGATGCACGATCAGTGCTTAAAGCTATCAAGACATGGGATCTCTGCATGCTTTCTTGGATCTGGGCAACCTGACAGTACCGTTGAACAGAAAGCAATGGAAGGCATGTATGACATAATCTATGTCTGTCCAGAGACAGTTTTAAGGTGATTAACATAAAAAGTTTTTTTTATTGTCTTTAGAAATGGAGTTTCAAGTTTTTCTATTGAATAAGCACACAATTTTCTTCAGACTGATAAAACAACTACAGAGGCTTGCAGAAAGTCGTGGAATTGCTCTTTTTGCGATTGATGAAGTGCATTGTGTTTCTAAGTGGGGCCATGACTTTCGGCCTGACTACAGGTTCTGATTCTTATTCTATCCACATGGCCTTTCAACTCTTGATCACTGCATTATCATCCAGCTTCAACTTCCACACACAGATTTATTATGACTTGAATTTCTTAATTTACATTCTATATCCTATTTTAGTTGTGTTTCAAATGCTTTAGGCTCATTTGTGCACCCTTGATGGAAGTTTTCTAATATTTCAGGCGTCTGTCTGTGTTGCGGGAGAATTTTAGCACTTGCAATTTGCGTTTCTTAAAGTTTGATATACCACTGATGGCGTTGACTGCAACTGCCACCATTCAAGTTCGAGAAGACATTCTTAAATCGTTGAGCATGTCGAAGGAAACAAAGATTGTTCTTACTTCATTTTTCCGGCCAAATCTAAGGTTCTTGGTAAATCTCTAGCTGGCCTGTTTGAACACTGGTTTGGATTCTCTAGTTGCATGATGCGAGTGAAAGATTTAAAACTGCAAGAAGTGATTTTGTGCCTGTGACTATAAAGGAAAAAGGGGAAAGAATGAACATTTGTAACTAAGTCACTTTTTCAGTTCAAATTTAGTGATTGTATTTGCGAGTGTGCTGTTGTTAGATCAGCTAAATTTCTGTCTGTCTTAAGCAATTTAGATTTGGCATCTTTTTATGTGATAATATCATGTACTTAATCACAATTGCTGTGTACCATTGGTTGACATGCCTTCAATGAACCCATAACATATCTAGAGAAATATTTTCCATTGGTGGTTGGATATATTTTGACACCAGTTGACCTAACCTATCATGTATGAGTTCACTGATGATTACTTCTTGCCGCATTGTTGGAAGGGAATAACTCCTAAGTGGATTTTAATGATATTCAATGGATCAAGGTTCCTGCTTGGTGATGAGTGCTTATTAAACACTTCATTTTCATAAACATTTGATATCCTATTGAAAGGAGATCACTGGCTTAAATGATGATCGATTACAACAGTATTATTTCCCGTTAAATTGTATGTCGTTTGTTGTATTTGGTATCATGTCTACTACTGTAGATATCTAACATTTAGTTGCTGCCCTGCTAACAGGTAAAACATAGCAGAACCTCTTCTTCCTCTTCTTATAAAAAGGATTTCCGTCAGTTGGTAGACATATATGCAAGGAAGAAAAAGAAGAAACAAAGTGTGTTCTCAGAAGTATTAAATGATTTTTCTGATAGCTCTGCTGATAATAATATGCCAGATACAGATGAATGTAGTGATTTGGATGATGAAGTAACTCTAGTGGAGGAAAATGTATCAACTGCATCAGAGGGAAAAGAGCTGTCGGTTGAATATTTGGAAAATGATATTGATATCATCCAGAGCGCGAATGACTGGGACGGTATGGCATCCATTCTTCTTTTATTCTAAAATTCATATCCCATTGTTGCCTTTTTACTGGCTGGCCATTACCATGCCCTCTAATGTGCAAGGTAGAACATGAAAATAAAACTGCAAATGGGTAATATACATTTATTTTTCTACCTAACAGTAATTTTTATTGTTTTATTCTAATTACTTTTTTTTTTTATAATTCTAAAGTTGCATGTGGTGAATTCTCTGGAAAATCTCCCTACAAGGATATTGGGTCAACAGAGACAGCTGATGCCCCTAGTACAGTAGAAGAACGATTAAAACTTATGAAACGGCCTATAGAAGAGGGACCAACCATCATATATGTCCCTACAAGAAAAGAAACACTAAGCATTGCAAATCACCTTTGTGATTTTGGCGTGAGGGCTGCTCCTTATAATGCTTCAGTATGTATTCCACGGTTATTATATCAGATGTATTTAGATGACCACTCTGCCAATTTTGTTTACGTAGTTGTATTTGCCAAATTTACAAGTTCGTTCATACGGCATAAAAAGTTGAAATCTACACCTTTCAGCACTTCAACATGCTGCAAATCATTGTTTAGGTGCACCTGTGATAGTGCAGTCATTGATGACGTAAATGTGCCACAAGATTAGAAGCTTGTGTAGACACCAGTAGTCTATAATGAGAAAGTTGATCTTTCATTTATATGGAATCATTACTGCTAATCTTTTGCTACATTATCCATTCTTCATGCCACACTGACAAATTGATCTTTTCTTCATTTGCTAGTTGTCAAAAGCACATCTGCGACGGGTTCACAAGGAATTTCAGGACAACATTCTAGAGGTATGGTTTTTGGAACTGGTATTATATTGCAGTCATGTGAATATAAGGTTCTCCATAAACACTAATAAATGAAGTTTTTGCACAGCATCCTCTTGCATTCTTTACATTCTCATATCTTTAGTCCACTTATGATAAAATGAATGTAGAGGCTCTTGTATTTCTGCTTTTCATAATGTTCTTGAGGATCTGGTATGAAAGGAATTGCGTCGATAATATTTGCACTATGCTGAGCTCTGTTGATTCATCGAATCTTGGTCGTTCCTGTTAATCTGAAAGACAATATCATTGTGTTTTAAGGTTCCTTTCATTTCCTAGTACATATATGTGACAAATGCATATTAGGACTTAAACATTTTCCCCATCCTCATTATAGGTTGTTGTGGCAACCATTGCTTTTGGAATGGGAATAGACAAATTAAATGTCCGAAGAATTATCCACTATGGCTGGCCACAGGTTTACATTTTATATTGCTTCCTTATCTGGTTAGGCTCAGACTTGGCATAACCTCATTCCCCAAGATCTTCAGTTAAATTTGGTTTTCTAAAGCTTGTTTTAAGCTCAAGTTTAATCACAGAGCTTGGAAGCATATTATCAAGAAGCAGGACGTGCTGGAAGGGATGGGAAACTTGCAGAATGCAGTAAGTCCTTTTTAACACCTTAGAATGCATATTCTGTTTGCACAAGCGGTTTGGTGTTTTTTCCTAGTTGATCACAGTGAGTGATTATGCTGTTCCAAACCTTTTTAATATGCACTATATTTATATTTCTTCCAAGACAAAAGATTTCAATTGTGAAGTTTTGGGTGAGGCACTGATGGATTCCAATAGAAGTAAATAATATATCACATCATCAGCTTTGTCAATGACAAGTCCAAAACATAATCCTTTCTGTTTTTCTGGCCAAGCAGTTCTATATGCAAACCTTTCAAGAGTACCATCACTTTTGCCAAGTAAAAGAAGTGAAAATCAGATGAAACAAGCATACAAAATGTTGTCTGATTGTTTCAGGTCAATACCAAAAGTCTCTTTTTTTTTTTTTGGCAGCCTGTCTGCTCTTTCTTATTTCAACATTTCGTTAATTTTACTTTCAGATATGGAATGAATACCTCGTGTTGCCGCGCTAAAACACTCGTGGAGTATTTTGGGGAGGACTTCAGTTATGAGAAGTGTCTCTTGTACGTAATCTTTCTTTCATTTTAGATCCATGTTAACATCTGCCACAGTGAACTTATATTTTAGATTCTGAATTTTTTGATTGTAAAATTAGTTTCCATTGTCTTGTATGATGATGGGATCCCCTGTCTGTCTACTTTATTATAGTCAGTAATTGATTCATTCTTTTAATTGCCCTGTTATCATATCACTTATGAAAGATGACCTCTATGATATGCTTCTTAAGCATTTCTTTGACAATCTTTGATGCAGATGTGATGTGTGTATTCATGGGCCTCCTGAAATGCAGAATTTGCAAGAGGAGGCCAATATCTTAATTCAGATTATTGCTGCTCATCATGTAAGTGTAACTTGATTTCTATTCCTAATTCGCATCAGCTGTGGCCAGATTTATGTTTTCATTATGTTGATATGCTCTGGGTTATCTAAAGGACAGAATTTAAATTTTCTGGATGCATGAATAGTGACTTTCTGCTCTCTTTTTTTAATAAAATTCTCAATTGGAGGTGTATGTTGAATTCAGGAGCAGAGCAGTTTTCTTGATGATTCATATGATGATACATACGCCGATTCCAAATCACATAGATCAATATTGAAGCCAAGCCTCAGGATGTTTGTCAGCAAGTTAAGGGAGCAGGTACTACTAGATTTGCTTACTCTATCTCTCTTACTCTCTCCCTCTATCGTTACATATGTTAATCCAATATTAATATGTATATGTCATTCAAATTCTTAGATGGTGCTTCTGATGGCTTTATATGGTGGTCTTATGCAGTCTCAAAAGTTTTGGGCAAAAGATCAGCTATGGTGGCGAGGTCTTGCACGTGTTCTTGAAGATAAAGGATACATCAGAGAGAGTAATGACAAGGTACATATTCAATAAGGCTTTGTCTTTTCTCAGTAGAGTTTCTAATTGAACAGTCATGATTACCTATTATTTAATAGAACATGTACTTATAAGGCTAATCCTTTCGACTATTGCATATGTAATAGCTGAAATATAGTTGCTCAAATAAACTTTTTGATACTGTAACAACATTATCACCGATCCAAGTTCTTAGGGAGATTTCAGAAGCATTGCCTTTTGACCGAGTAAATTTAGAACATTGATTGATTATCGACTGAGCTTCTTCTGCTCTCTCAAGCATCTGCATTGTGCATGTTTATGTTAATGTTTGATTCCTGGCTATTCTGCTGTCATTCTTTTATGCAGATTCATGTTCAAATAAAATTTCCGGAGCCAACAAAACTAGGATTGGAATTCCTAGAATTTGAAAGAAATGAACCTTTTAACATCTGTCCTGAAGCAGACATGCTGCTCTCATTGAACGAACACAAATCTTATCATACTTTTGCAGATTGGGGAAAAGGTTGGGCTGATCCCGAGATCCGCCGCCAGCGATTAGAAAGAAGGTGGTCAAGTACCAATAGAAAGCAACAAAAGCCAAGACAGTCACGAAAGAGGAAGTCCAGGAAAGTGAAATCAGATATGAGAACTTCTCGAGGGAGAATAACAGCAAAACTGTCAAAACTGAAGTGAATCAGCGATTAAAGATTACACATTATTTTGTTCTTAGATTAAATACTAAATAGCCAAAGAATGCTGTATCCTTCAACCTCCAATATGAAATTGATATAGAACATGGTTTTGGTCGAGTTTTTTGGTCAATGCATCCATAGACGGCAAGTGATCTAACTTGTCTAGTGAGGACCTAAAATTTGATTAATGGTCACATTTAGAAATCCCATGTAGGTTTTGGGTTTTAATTTCCATGCTAACAGAATATAAATATACATAACAGTTTGGTTGGTTATAAGCGGTTTCAATTTCAAAACTGTAAATTAAATTAAAAGTTTGGTTTCCAAATTTTAAAAAATCAAATGAAGTTATTAATTTTTTGAAAACCATGGAGTTTTGGATTAGTTTGTGTCAATTTGAATATGTTTGGGCGATTTGATGAATATTCCTACCTAGTGGAGATTATGGAGGTTTAACTCGGTAAATTTTACTTTAAAAAAATTAATAAAATTGGTAAAGTTTAATCATTTTTCCTTTTTTAAAATGTTTTTAATAATTGAGAGAAAATTTTGTTAAAGATTATTTAATTTAAGTGGATTTCCCTTATTCAACAAAGCGCATCTGGTGTAGTGGTATCATAGTACCCTCCCACGGTACTGACCGGGGTTCGATTCCCCGGATGCGCACGGAAGTTTGATTTTTGAATTTACGTTCTTTATTTTTTGAAGCACCATGCTGGTAATGGTATTCTTTTGAAGGTGACACAAGAACAAAACCGGAATTTTCTTGTCCCTTGATAGAAGGAAAGAATATTTCAATAAACACTAAACGCTACAAAATAACTTCCAAAATTCCATTTAGTCTTCCAAATCAGGCCTTAATGGGTTATAGTTGTATCACTTTCACCCTAATTGGCTTCTCCACATTTTCGTTTTGCCAAATTTAAACAGATGGCAGAAGCAACGAATTGCAACAAAGAAATTAAGCATAATAAATGAGGCAATAGGCGAAGCTGAAGAAAGAGCAGTGAGATTTCAACAAAGGCATTATTTGTCCCATCAAGACCTTGAGGAAGCAATTGGCAGGGGCTAGAGATAGGCCTAGGGCTGCCATTAATGAGGCATCGGTGTTTGCTGTTACATTGAGATAAATGCAATTTAAAATCCTCGTTAATTTCCCTGACCAAGCTAATCTTTCTGTTCTGGATAGGCCATGAACAATAATGTGTTACACTATTTTTCTTCCTTGTAAACAGGAATTCTGTGTTAGTCGTGGTAAAAACATGATCTCATAGAAACTTGATTAGCATCCCAAAAAAATATGTAGTACAATAATAGCCACCCACTTATGAGGAAGGTGATGTATAGATCAAAATCATACAAGATATTCTTTCTAATTCACAACTTCACGATGCATAAAGACAAATCTCAATTCTCCGCTGATCTTCCTCCAATCCGTTCATTAAAGCAAAAACTATAGAGTGGTCACATGTCTGGATTTGCTTCTTCCGGAGTGACTGTCAATGTCACCAAAATATCATTTGACCTTTTCACAACTGCCTTCATGGGAACTCCAACCCTGTCCCCCATAATCTCAATAATCTGCCACAAATTCATTTGAATCAAGCATCAGAATACGAAAAAATTCACAACCAAAATTCAGAATTTCTGTGTTCCAGACCAAAAACTTCATAAAAGTCTAACAATAGGCAAATTAGGCAGGTATAATTTTCAAAATCTCCATGTATAAACTTTAAAGAATTCAGTAGTTTTGCTGTAGAGGCTCACAGCCCAAATATGCACCCCCCAGAAATCTCATAAACTCTCTCCCTCAACCAAAAAGAATGAGAAAATGTTGATACCTCCGTGATGCTTTCAACAGGCTTCCCGTCAAATTCGATGACAACATCACCTGGATGGAATCCAGCACGATCTGCAGGAGATCCTGGAGTTACCTGCCAAGAAATAAGAACTTTACGTAAAATGCACTACTTTGAGACCAAACCTCAATTTCATAACACAGTTTCACATGCATGTGACATGAAAAAGACAGAAAAAGTATCTAGGTTAGTATATAAATGCATATCGGCTCTGTCAACAAAAGGGAATATGGCATTAGACAAACGCACCATAGGCACAAGAACACCTCTGTCAACATTTGGAAATTTGGCATCTCTCTCTTTAAGTTGAGCAATGATCATCTCATTCAGATCAATCATCTTCAAGCCAAGCCATGGACGAACCACTCTCCTGCAAAGTATTACTACCCATTCACTTTAATGTTTCAATATAATGATGCTTACAAAAACATATTATTAATACTATTTTGTTCCTGCTATTTCAGAATTTAATAAAATTATAAAAAAGGGTTGATTAAAAAACTTTATCGATTTAGGGCCAAAATCATTCATGAAAATTTCATTGCGCAAAAGAAGCAAATCACATACCCACTTTTCTTGAAATGCTCTATGATTTTGGCCACCGAGTCAGTTGGTACAGCAAAACTTAATCCATCTGCAGCCAATACTTTCATGATATTAACACCAACAACTTCTCCATCAATATTAACAAGCGGTCCACCAGAATTTCCCTGTTGCATAAAAGTTGATGGAACAATTGCTCAGTATATGGATGAAATAAAATAGTTGCAGAGGAGCAAATAATCCACATACACATGATTTCTAAGCATTCCTCAAGAAAATAATCCTTGAAAATGTCCTTCCAAGCTGAGAGAGATACCGCATTGATTGCACAATCAGTCTGCAAATACTCTCTTCGCATGCCTCCAAGACCCAGGTCACTGCTTTTACGGTCAACACAACTAGGCCCAAAATACAGTCATTATTATTTTATGTACATCAAAATATGGAGAGGAAAACAGACTCTCCAATCAACACCCTTGAAAATGCTTATTACCTTACAATACCAGCTGTCACAGTATTTTGAAGCGAAAGTGGACAGCCCATAGCTATCACCCAATCTCCAGGGCAAAGCCTACTTGACACACCAAGCTTTGCAGTTGGTAATGGAGTTCTTGATTTAATCTTTACTATAGCAATATCTGAATGCAAATCAGCATTGACTACTGTACCCTCAAATGTTCGACCATCTTGCAAAGTCACATCAACCTGCAAATGTTCATAATGCCTCAAATTCTATTGCAGAGACTTCACAAATAAGTTTATCAACAAACTTTTTAGCAACACCAATACTGAAAAGCCATCATGCACTGCAAACACAGTCCACAACATTAAGAACTTGAGAGATGAAACAGCATGCTAATAGATTAAAGATTACATTTTCAATAAATTGAGCTACATTAAGCATCAATGAGTGTATCAATAAAATCACAATGAAGTAGATTTTCCAACTACCACAGCATAACGTTTGCTATAATATTTAAATATTTCTAAGTGTTGGACATATTTTTGTGTATGCTATCACTGACCTTCCCTTTGGATGAAGCTTTAAGGCCTTGAAAATCCACCACAACATGAGCACATGTTAAAATAGTACCATCTGAATCAATAATAGTTCCAGAGCCTATGCTCTTTCCAGTAGTAATCCCAAAGAATCCTACCGAAAAGAAAATTTATGCAAAACCACTTATTTTTTTTAATATACCAAGAAAATATCCAAACCACAAAATTCAGAAGAATCCCAAAGACATACCCTGAGGAACAGAGAGATTGACAACAGCTGGACCAACCCTAGCAGCCGCATTGGCCATAGCATCCCTGCCTAAACATCCACAACATGGTTTTGGATCATCTCCAACAACACCAGAACATGCTTTCTTTATATCAGCAGGTGGAACAGGACTAACTCCAGAAGAAAATAACGAAAGACTTCCTACAAAATAGAATATACTAATAAAAGAAACATAGCAATTTATTCATTTAAAAAAAAAAAAAAAAGTTCGAACACGAACCAAAATGCCAATGCTCTGCAGACATAAATGGAGGCAAAGAGATTAAGTGCCGTGATAGGTGGCATGATGGTGATAGCGATTCACGTAATGGATCTGGAATTGAGAGAGAGATCGTTCCGTCTATAACATTCAATTCCCAATAGTTAATTTTGCTACAAAATAGAAGGGAAACAGGCAAGAAATACAGTCATAACAATTAAACACCGTTTAAGAAAAAAAAGAAAAAATCCCTAAACCCAATCAAATAAAACAAAACAATTGCATAGATAATGTAGAGCTTACTTGAATCGGAGTAGCTGCTGAAGGCATAGAGAAGACCTGACCCGGCAGCAGCAATGGCGAGGGCCCGAATAAGCGATGGTCGGCCGGAAGAAACTGAAGCCCTTCTCTGCAAAACCAAAAGAACTTGGTGTAGTTATTTAAAAAATTACAACCACGATGGAATTGTATAGAATCAACTTCGACGTCGGAAATGAATGGAAACTTGTACGATATAAATGAATTTTTGAAGCTATCCAAATAGGTTACCAGAAATCGGTTCATGTCTTCCACTCCCGGTTATACAACAAAACCCTCGTAAAACCTCTGGCTGTCTGGGTTTCTTAACGATGATCACTGAATCGCTCAGGCAAGTTTCTGGGCCGAATTCCTAGACCACAACCCAAGACGCCACATTCATCTAAATATGGGCTTTAAAAGCCACATTAATCACTTACCTTACCAAACCATTTTTTCAATTAATATCCCATTATGACCTTCTATTAAATCGCAAATAGTGAAATTCACATAACGTCTCACTCGATCAAACACTCCAGAAAAAGATACACGGGCACAAATCTTTGACAGTCATTTCCAATATCAAATTTTGGCAAAAGATTCGCAGAAAGCGCAATTATATACCTTTCGCAATTTCTTGGCTGAAAAATTTAGTACAAACAAACTATTACCCATCTGGGATTCAAGTTACCCGCGTATGACATCATGAAACTTGGATAGGCAGGAAACAAGTAAATTTCCATTATAATATATTATCAACTACATTATGCACCAATAAAAGAGTAGAAAAATTCACCAGGGAAAAAAAATAAAAAAGAAATCCTACATCCTAAATTCCATTATTGATACATCAGTAATTGTTTAGGTGCTTTTGGCTGATTTAGGAGATTTCGGCGATTTGGGCTCACTAGAAGATTTATCAGAGGCAGCAGATTTCTTCGGCAATAGAACAGGGTTGATGTTTGGTAGCACTCCACCACTTGCAATAGTAACCCCTTGAAGCAATTTGCCTAACTCCTCATCATTTCTCACCGCTAACAGCACATGCCTAGGACTTATCCTGTTCTTCTTGTTATCTCTTGCTGCATTCCCGGCCAGTTCAAGCACCTGTACATCACCAATAAATCAATCCTAAGAACTCAGTTTGAAAGAGATTGAGATCGAAAACAGCATGCTAGTTAAAGTTTAAAAGAAAAATTAATTGGATTAAAATTTACATGGAAGCGAAACAGATTGGATCGGATATTTACCTCGGCGGCGAGATACTCGAGAACGGCAGCAAGATAAATCGGAGCTCCTGCACCGTATCTCTGCGCATATCGGCCCTTTTTGAGAAACCGGGTAATACGACCCACTGGAAATTGAAGCCCAGCTCTAATCGACTTTGAAACAGCCTTCTTCCTGTCTCCTCCTCTTCTTCCTCCTGCACCCTTCTTCTCCTTGGTAGAATCCATTGTCAATCTAAAATTGGGTGAAAAAAGATCTGAATCTTTGATTTGAAATCGAAACGGAGCGTTTTAGAGGGAAAGTGATAGTCTTTCGAATTTGAGATTTTGATGGCCGTTTGAGTTGCCTATTTATGGGAGACTTTTGCGATGTTGGCGATCCGCGCGCTTTATGTTTAGGCCGCTGCGATTTCTTTTTGAGGTTTTGATCTGATGACTAATATTTGACAAGCTGGCAATCCTCACTTTCTCAGTGACGAAGATTAGTAATTCTTTAAAGACGCGAACCATTGGATTCGCCATGCTGGCAATTCGTCAAGTGTGATTTTGGGCAATGAATTATATCTTACCATAATAGCTAAGTGCTTTTCCTATTCGTTTGGAAGAATAAAAATTAAAAATTAAACAAATAATTGCCAGAATCAAAATCGAAATTTATTAGAATAGAGCCCTAATCATTAACAATATCATATTCATATATTTTACAAACAGATAATATATACACATCATCATTGAGAATGAGATGAATAAAGCCAACATCCTGAATCCCTGCATGATAATTAACTAAAAACATTAGCAGTCCAAAGCAATAAACAAAAGAGGTGCACATGCACGCTAAAAAAATCGAATTTTTGTACTCAGTAAGAAATCCAACGCCACTCAGTCAGCCTTCCCCCTATCCACCAAAACAAGAAGCTAGAGCAAGTCGAATAATATTAAAATTTTAACTTCAAGCTTACCTTACCAAGCTGCTCGAGCAAGAAAGCATATATAAAAACAGATACACCTTGAGAATGCAGGATTTTATACTCTTTTCATAATTCTAGGATAAGAATAATATTATAGTCGGTATGGTATTTACATGCTTAACTAGCCATTATTTACAACCACCTCAACTCACACAACAAACTCGAGGCTCTTCCTGATTTGTAATTACTCAATGTTGTAACATTTATCACAAATTTTTATATTTTCCCAAAAAAAAAAAATGTACAAAATGCATTATTAGCAATAAGTATCAGCTAGAGTAGAAAACATCTTTAAGTTGGCTTATGGAAAAGTTTCTCCTGGCTTCAAGAAATTGTCCAAATTCAAGAAATTATGATGTTCGAGCTGAGTCATCTCTCCACCATTTTCTGGGTCAAACTCACATCGGTAGAAGCTGCACAGTGAAATACGACTTAGATGCATTAGACATTCAGGATATTATTCATTGACACTATCAATTCACACACAATACTGTTAGCAGAAAGCAAATATTTCGACCAAATGGTCAGGCTCAGGAATTGCCTCCACTGCTGTAATTATAAGAGCCAGGAATATTATGAAGGATTAGAAAACCACCAAAAAAATAAGTAAAATAAAAATAAAAGGCTTGGTAACTTGAGCTACCATGGTTAAGGTAAACAGACAAAATAATAAGTCAAAAGCACAACAAGGATGTGCTCTGTTATGTCATCACCTTCCATCCATGCCAATAATTACAATTGTGTTCTTCTGGTGGCCAAACGCAACAAGATACTGCAATCCTTCAGTTAATCGAAACTGAGCCACTGACCACTCTGAGCTGAAATACTTCGGCAATACACCTGCAAAGAAGCAAGAACCCTGGATTAGCTTGATTTCTTAAATAATTCACATCAAGAACTAAGCTTTCTTTTGCAAAATATAGTCAAAACTGTGATATCAGTTTTTGGACTTCGCAGGTTGGCTCTTAATCTTTGTAACAACTCAAACACATGTTCAACTTCACAATCCCTAGCCAAGGCTGGCTGAGGCAGCCCTTTAGCATATAGGTGATAGACAGCAATTCAGTATGATAGCAACAATGCAAATAAATAAAATACCTTTCAAAATGGAAAGAGACGAAATGCCCAAACCACCAGAATGATTTGGTTCAGATGCAATATGAGATCTATCATTCGCCAACATCACCAGTGATCCTGAATCAACCTTAAGGCTGAATACATGGACAGTTCCCTTCTCACTTGAGAGAGCTAGCCACTGAGCATTTGAAGAGAATGCAAGACTGTATATTTCAGCTCTATCTGCACCTCTCCTAACCTTATATCATGTCACGACAAATAGTCCAACATCAGCAAATAGCATTGGAAGTTCACATTAGATAGAGCTAAAAAAAGACATGCTTATACAATTTACCAAAGATGAAAATATCAATATGCAAGATGCATTCAAATGCGAAACAATTAAAAAATTCAACCTTGAAGATCTAAATTGTGATTTGCATAATTTATAGCTTCAAAAACTAGAGATTAATTTCAATGTAATTCTACTACTAATGCAACAAAAAGTCTATGGCTTTATACTAGATAGAATTAAATTCCCCAAACCTGGAACTATAAATAAGTATTCATGACTGTATGAATTAAACTCCACTCACATCAAAACAAACAGATGTATGCATAGATAAATTCGTATAATAGTAAAATAAATTGCATACCTCCTGCAATAACGATCCATCCAAGGTATTAAAAACCCTAATCAAAGTGCCCTTACTACTGGCAGTAGCCAACAACCTGCCATCTTGAGTCAGAGTCATGCAAGCGATCCGCGAATCATGTGCCATAACAAATTTAGTTCGTTTCGACCCGTAATTCTCCACTCTAATTTGCCCCTTTTGAAGGCCAAGGCAAACCAGAACCATTGGAGACGAAGTATTAGATATCTCACACAACCCTTTTGGATTCAAAACCGTCTCGATTTGGTGTATCAACTTCAAGTCTACGAAATTGTACACGAAAATTTTCTGCAGCAATACAACGATTATCTTGTCTCGTCGTAACTTAACGTTTTTTACCTCTGACCGGAATGATAACTCGCCGATACAACGCGATTGATGGTCATCCCAGATCATTACCTTACTCGTTGGGTACATGGGATCAGGTCCACCGCCCACTAAGCAGATGATGTTGCTACGGAAGAGCATGGTCACAAGCCCGATTCCACCCCGCGAACCTAGGTCGCGACGGAATTGGGGCTTGAACGGGTCTGTGTTGTAGATACAGAACCCATTATCGAGACCCGCAGCGAAGCAGCCGTAGTCTTGATTGAAGGAGAGATGGTAGATAGCTGGGTTCTGTGTCGTGTTATGAAAATCTGATAGAGAGGAAGGAGTGTTAGAGGTAGAGTCATCAGGTTCAGAGTCGGAATCGGGCGGGATGTGGCGGGTGGCGGAAGGCTGAGCCATGAAGCAATAAGGGTTTTGGGAGGAGGACACGGTGGTCATCCAGGTTGATTTCACAGCTGAGAACGGTTTTAAGAGATAAGTCTGTCGGGCTTTATATATGACGGGGACACTTGTCAATGAGTTGGATTTTTAACAATTACAGAACCTAATTACCAAAATAGGTTTTCCTAAACATACACAACCTACTTAATTTTATCATATTCCTAATTGGATTTATTTGACTGTTACTTAGCGGTAAAGGAATTTAATTTTTACCTGGAGTTTGACTTTTGAGACTAAAATATAAAAATTTAGATGTAATTTTATTTTATTTTAGTTAATAAATAATTTCATTTTTCACTTTATCAATTGCAACTTAAATATTAAGACTACAAATATTTGGATATTTAAATGTTGAATTAGCCCTTAAGTTTTTTAAATGCAAAGCGCTTGCAAGCTTAATTTGTTGATACTATATATTTTCTTTTCTTTCTTATATTGATTTGTGTTGTATTGAAATAATTGATTTATTACTTTATTTAGTGCAACAATTCAAGTTTACCATTGGATATTAATTTTTTTTTTTAAAAAAATGCAATATTAAGAAATAGTAGGAAAATTGAAAAAAATATATAATTTAATAATTTCAATTTTAGACCAAAAATTTATAATTCTTTTAAATGTGAATATGCTTCTTGATATTAATATATATTATTTCTTTATTAATTTACATTTTAGTAGGAGGAAAGAAGGGTAGAAAAAAATATTATAAATTGATAATCATACTCGAAACATAGTTGATATGAAATGGTTGTTACTCTTTTCTTTTGTTAATATGTAATTGTGCTATGTTAATGAAATTGCAATGGAGTTTCTTAAATGGAAAAAAAGCCAAGGGATAAATGCCAAAAAGTGAAAACGGAAATTTCTTACCAAAGTTAAAAGTTAAAACAAGGCAGTAAGTAATGAAAAGATACCAATAAGGGTAATTTTGTTTGACTGTATCACTATGTACGAACACTTGTATTTGGAAGCAGAAAATTATACTTATTACATATATATATATTCTCATTCATAGTCATAATTGAGTAAATTCCTGCAATTTCACTTTTTTTTTTTTTTTTTTTAAACATAAATCAAGAACGTTAAATTAAATTAAAAAATTGAAGAAAAGAGAAAGAAAAAGAAAAATCAGAAATCGAAGCCATCATCAAAACCGGCATCGTATCCAGCATCATAGGAAGCCATCTCTCCAACATCAGAAATCATATCACCAACTAACAATCCACCAAGCAAACCTGCACCCAATCCCAATGCCATTTTCCCTCCACTGCTTTTCTTCGGCGGCGGCTGCTGCACCGTTCCCGGATATCCACCGTACCCACCTGCCAGCGGATAACTTGGATACCCATACCCGGGAGCCGGATACCCACCATAAGCATGTTGTGGAGGCGGTGCGTACCCACCTGGTGCTGGGTAAGGATAAGGATGCGGACCCTGCGCCATATTAGGTGGTGGATATCCGCCGGGAGCTGGATAACCAGAACTAGCACCGGCACCTGGATATCCCGCAGGCGGATATGCCATAACTGGTTCATCCACCTTCTTCGCCATCTCCGTACGTAATGGAGCCTCGAATTTTTCACCAAATTTGAACGAGAAGCTTAAAGTACCTTTGCTTTTTCCTTTTGGTGTCCTGACGCTATAGCCGACAATCTGTTCTTGCTCTGTTTTTCCATCACCGGATTTCTTATCCAGCAACTCCTTGATGGGAACATGGACTTCGCCGATTTCTCTATCGCCTAAGCTCCGATCAGAGACAAGCTTGAATTGGAGAGTAAGGCGGTTGTCTTGGGCCGATGTTTCATGGATAGTAAATTTCATCGGAAAGTTCCATTTAGGATTAGTCCCGGAATCTTTATCGACATGGGTTTTCTGTTTCTGCTTGGAATTGTAAAGATCGCCATGAATGGAAACCTCGGCATAAACATCCATTTTGGAGAACACATTGACATCTTTAATATCTTTGGCTGAGATTACAGTGATCTGTAATGGGCGGCACTCCATTTTGATTTCGAGCAAGAAAATCAAAGAAGTATAGCAGAAAGAGAAACAAAGAGTTTCTGTATTGATGAATAAAAGATTCTGATTTTAGTTGAGATTGATGATTTTTGCGGAAGAGAAGCGGCCTATATAAAGGAGGAGGTTGCTGTTTTGAGGAAAGTGAAAACGAAGATTCAATGGCATTCCAACCGCCAATATTGGAAGGTCGGAGATGCCTGGATTCTTTAAAACGACGTTAACGCGTTTTTTGTTTTTTCAAAACGTGATAATCTAATAAGAAATCTAATATGATTATTTCACCCAAAAAAAAAAAATCTAATTTCTGGTGTGTAACGGTAATAATTTCTTGTTCGTTTATTATTAAATGCAGATTTAGTTGACAAAGGAAATAGGGAAAGTCCAAATCAGATTAAGGTGTAGAACATCAATAATGTTGTATCTATATCCATCCAAATCTATATTTTTAAAGCACGATTAGGTGATGAAAGTCCCGTCACAATGGAAATATTAAAATAATATTAAAAATGAGACTCATATATATAATCACAAAGATAAAATACTTATAAATTTCACTTTTAATATTATAAAATATATGTGAATCTCACTTTTAATATTATTTTAATACTCTCATCACGATGAAACTCCCATGGTTTAACATTTATCATATATTTATTGTTTTGTTTTCAGTTAATTACTATTACTATGTTAATCTCCATTATTAATGCTTTAAGTGGGTATAGACCGTGTCTGTAGCGCGTATCTAGAATTAGTACGCCTTTCTTTCTCTCCAAGGAATCAGAGCACTGTTGCCAAGTGGGGCATGCCTCCCTTTAAGCAAAACTCGAATATGCGCCCACTTCACCCAATCCAACCCGACAAAGCGGTTACTAATGGCAGTTGACTCTATTAATTTAGCAAAATAGCATATTTCAGTGGAAATTGGCACTAATGTGAAATGGCTTTCCTATAAATTAAACAACTTCAACAATCCTAAGCAAGCCATAAAAATGCATTTTTAACCCATAAAAGCATAGCATAACTGCTGAACCAAACAAGCAAAAAATATATGAAAAATTTTCACCACATGCACTTCAGCCACCAAACTATATAAGTAAAAATGAGGGAGGGAGAAAAGGTGGTTGGAGGAAGAATAAAGAACAAAAGAGAGAGAATGGCACTATCTGTATGGGTACATTTTGGAGGGTCCATCAAGGCAGTCTTTACATAATTTATAGATGATGGATTTCCTCAATCGGCTCTCATTTAACAGCCCGTGATGCCCACTTGTGCTCCAAAAGCAAAAAAAAATTATGCAGCTTGTTTCCTTGCATTCAAAATCCCACAATCAAATTTATGCAGAGCGTTGGACGCGAATTGGCAGGCCGTTTTTGTCCTTTAGTAATAGAGTGATAGGCCCATACAAAGTCAAAGAGGATGGTAAGGCACATAGCCTAACAAGCCCGTCACAGTAGTTACAACATCGTTGCACCTCGTCAAAAGGCTTAGCATCTGCTGTGAAATATCTATTGTAGGTGGAGCCATGGGACTAATCAGATTGTGCATATTTCTGGGTGCTACTTCAATATGATGCGAGTTATTAAGTGGCAATTTTGTATATTGACTAGGAACGGGAGGAGGAATAGGTGATGGAGGAATAACCTTATGAAAGTTCTTACTATTAAAATCCATAGCAACAGAAGAAGAAGAAGAAGTAGGTGCACCACCATCAGCAAAACTAGCATTGTTGTTGAAGTTTCTATTACCAACCATGAATTGCTCTCCCCTACTAGTTTCTTCCCCACCCAACATGAATTTTACACGTGCTGTTCCTCTACCACCATTTCCAACCATTACCTGTCCTGTTTCATCACCAGTTGGTTTCTTCAGAATAGACTTGAGCAGTACGGTTGACTGAGGATGAACAGGCTGGTGCAACAGTGGTGGTCTTTCAATTGCCGGATCCTTTCCTCGTAGGGTCTCAAGGGTAGTGTCATCTCCTCTGCCCTTGTCAGCTTCAGGTGCTTCTGCTGCAGGAGCTCCTACTTCCCGGACGCTGTATCTCACATTCAAATTGCCAAACAAGGTATTATTGTTCACAGCATATTTGTATGCTGCCTGCGCATCAAGTTTGTGCCGGAACACAACACGGCATGTTGATGTCTGCCAAAACACCCGGATAGCTGACTGATCTATAGAGCCAAATCGAGCAAACTTTGCCTTTAGCTGAGCTGCAGATGGAAGGTTTGTCTGAGGAGGGAATTTCATCACCAGCATGGTGGGCTCAACTGCTCTAGGCTGAGATTCCATTTTTCTGGCAGAATCTGATTTAACAGGTTTGGCTGGAGCTGTAGTTGCCGGTTCTTTACCTTCCGTTCGATGTGTTTCCGATGTTCTCAGACCTGCCTTCTTTTCAGCAGCTAATGACTTCAACATGCTAATTTTTCTCAATTTCCTTGCCGCAATTTCCTCTTGACGATCAGATGGTAACCTCTTTCGTCCACCTCTCATTGGATCATCTGGTCTAACTAAAGATTTTACAGGTTTTGAAGATGTCAAATCTCTGACATTCTCACCAGCAGAAGATGGAGATTTAGCAGCACGAATTTCATTGGTCTCAGTCTCAGATGGTGGTGACAAAGCCAAGCTTTTTTGATAAAAGTGGGACCGGAATCGCAAAAAGAACTGAATTGTAATTGAAGGACCATTCCTTTCTGTACCATGATAAGGATTGAGCGCAAGAGCATGCAAATCACTTAATAGATGTGGTGGCTCAAGCTCAATATTTCCCATGCCAGCCATTGGCAATGGTCCAACACTACTGAATGGGGCATTACTAGTGCTAACATCTTTCTTCAGCTGGTTTCCCCGATGTTCCTCTCTGGAAGCTACATTGATCAGACTAGATTTTCCTACCACTCCTGCACCAGCTAATCGCTTCTTCGGACGATCAGGGCTTATTTCTGTGCCTGAATCTTTCTTCTTTTTCTTCTTTTTTTCCCTTGTAACAGAGTTCTCAGAGCCCAAATCCCCCAAAGGCCGCTTGAGGACTTTGGCTTTCTTCACTGCAACATCAGTGCTCATTCCAGCAGCATGCTTTGCATCATACGATGAAAGATTTGAACTGGGACGACCATCCTGAAGCTTATCCAAACTGCTGTCTCCTTCGACTCTAGCAGAAATGCTCCCAGTTTGCAGAGAACCTTCAACCATTCTGGACACTTTTGCACTTTCTTCATATCTAATGTCAACAGTGGCCTCACCTTCATGCTGAAAAGAAGGTGATGCATCAGCAGTTACACCCAGCGGCACTCCCTTTATTGAAATATCAGGCTGACCCCTACTTGTCGAGTCCATAACATCTGCCCCCATTTTGTCCATTGTTACTTGCCGTACATCCTTCTCCTTATCAAGAGACAATTTTTCATCTAAAATATTACCTTGGATAGCTTGAGCACCTGGATATCCTAGACCCTGATCCAAGACTACTGCTTCTTTGCCAAATACTTCTTTACTGAAACCTGCATCTTCATTGCTAATAACCTCAGAGTGTCCATTTTTGGCCGAAACAGGTGTGGGAGCCCTTTTCTGCAAAACATAGTCACCAGTTACTATTGCTGAAGAACCTTCCTCATATGCTGCTGGGGCTGAGGAACCTGCCAGTCTTTCACCAAATTGAAGGGTTCTCGAGTCAACTGGCTCATCTCTCCGCTTGAAGAGGTACCTGTCTTTCTTTGAATGATCCTTTACTTTCACAGATTTTTTTGAGCTCTTGCCACTACCCAGAGCCTCGGCTATCACCAGTGGGCCACTCAAAGGAGCTGGAAAAGGAAACAAAAAGTGAATGAGAATGGACAGATTGAAGAGCCATAGCATGAGTTTTCAGATAATTTGTGGTTAAAAAAGTAAAAAAGAGAGAAAAAAACCCAGAAGGACCTATCCATGAGATATCAGTAATAACTCAAATAAGGGGACAAGGCACAGGTTTTCATCTATGAAAAAAAAACAGTACCTATAAACAACTTTAACTGCTGCTAACATTTTCTTGAGATAAATTCTATTTCTTATTGAATCTCTGTAGCGTGCCTTACAGTTTATAGATAATAAAATTCCTCTAAATACAGAGTAATAAGTTTTTTAAATTTAGCTAACTCCCAAAAGTCCAATCAAAATAATGCTAGCCTCTTAGGTATGTTATACTCATTAAAAATTCATGCTTTTCCAAGTTAAATGGAATTATATTATTCATCAATAAAAAGACATTTGAAAAAGCTTTTATATGAATGGTATTTGATTAAAATTTAGTTTTTCAGGCATTGCACAAAATTAATGCCAGTGCATTAAAAAGTATAAAGCAATTTTCCAAGATTTAAAAAAGGGAAAATGTAAACAAAATTTTCTAATATTGATTCATAAATGACAAAATTCGAAACCTAAATATGCACACACGCACATCCAAAATCAAAGAAAGAAAGGCCCAGAGACTCTAGAACACGGCCAACTTCTTATTCCAAATTTCTGTGGGAAATGGCATGCAAGCTTATTTGCACGTATATCAATGCATCAACCAATGCATTAGTGAATGACTAGCAGAAGTATTTGGAGAAAAATTAAATTTTGATCAATGCTAAATGGACGGTGCTGTCAAGTGAATATCCATGAGACCATAATTGATTGCGCATACGACAAAACTCCAGATTTCAACAGAGAAGCACAGTTGCTTTCTTTTCTGCTTTTGGATTCTTGATACAAAATGTCTTATTATAAGTTCAAGCAATTCAACTAGCATTCCTTTTTGTCGCTATAGGGGGATGATATTTTCCAAAAAGTACAGCATTGCTTGAACTCAATAACTCAATATAAAAACTATCTAATCCCTAAGCTGCAATAGCAATATTAGAGGTACAAAGTAATGCAAATTTGTATAGTGACAATGTCCTCCAAAAAAGTTCCATTAATATAATTCTTTTCAATTTCATTGTCTACAATTGAATGAATCATGAGTGCAATCAATTTGTTCAGGCACTCCAACTGACCTATGCAAAGGATAGCTTCTAACTGCAATGAGTACGCGAAATAGATCATGTGTACATTTTACATAAGTTGACCTAGAAAGTTTAGTGATATAAAATCTACCTTCCTAAATTCCACTTCCCCTAAGGATTGGATAAAATGGAACAAAATACTCCAAAAAATAATATGGTCATTTGTCTCTTAAACTTTCATTACAGCTTTCACATCTCACAAGATAAATACTTCCATTATAACAGATGCTTCTCTAACTTTCACTGCATCCACATGCAAACATAAACCAAGATAAACTTAAGCTACTCATGATGAGAAAAAATGAAAGTCCAGCACTTAAAAATCAAAACAAGCTGTAATTAGGTAAGTAGTACAATCATCAATAATGTGAATACTGGGTTGGAGAAAAGAAAATCCACAAGGTTGCATGTTAGATATAATGCACGAGTGCAGAAATTGCATCTTTAATTACTAAACATTTTGAATTCACAAATCACAAAAATGTTCAATACTTAAAGTAAAAACACACAAGAAAGCAAGCAAAAACTATGCAAATTTGAGCTTTAGAAAAATGGCAATAATTAGGATAAGGGGAAAAAAACAATACCCCGGGTTGGAGCTTTAACTGGCTGATCTGATGCATTAGCAGGATCACTAGCAGGTCGCTTTGGCTGCACTCCAAATGCTTGTGCATATGTCTCGTCAAACTCCTCAAACAATGCCTTGCGAAAGGCAACAACTGTAGCTTTATTCTTACTAAATTCAATAGTACTCTGATCACACTCTTGTGGCCCCAAAGCCAACTGCTTCACAAACACAAGAGTCTCACCTGGCCGAAATGCATCCTGAGCTTTCCGAATTTGATCTACTGAATAAACCCCTGGCTCAAAATCTGGGACATCAACCTCAAAATACCCTGGCACATTAGTTGGCCTAAAGTTATACTTGTTCCTACACCTACAAGCCACACCAAGCCCACACCTTCTGCTTGCTTCATCCACAGCCTCCTCGACAGCTTTGACAAAATTCCTCGAATATGTTTGCTGCGATTTTTCAGCTAGATGGGGATCAAAAGGAATAAGCTCTGCTGGGTCGAACCATCCATAACTGCTATCCCCAAAGAATGCAACTAACACATAACCCTCCCTCCTTGTGCGCCGCACAGAAGATGATGCAAAGGCCTCGTTGAAAATATGCCCTGGCCACCACGGGTGTGATTTCACCTTCCCCCACACCATATCACCAACTTCAAACCCGTAAGTTAAAGCCCTAGATGTTCCCACCAGTGCCCCATGCTTCTCATTTGCAACAAAATCATCGAACTCAGACAATAAGGAAGTATAAACCTCTACTTTTGCATCCCGACTAGGCACAGCATATTCTACCTGATCATTTTTAGATTCAAATTCATCTTGCTGAGATTCAAATCGATCATTTTGTAGGTCGAATTGAACAAAGCTTGGATTTTTCTCGTTTCTCACTCCATAAACCCTAGAATCCTCTCCCATTTCGCTATCTACATCACTCTCCTCAACAACTCCGGCCATAGCTTTAATCTCTTTGGCAGATCCATTATTGTCTAAACCCCAAACTGTATCCTCATTCTCAGGAGATCTTGAACCACGCTCAATGCCAGAAACCCTGGCTTTCTCTTCTTCAGGGCTATCGACACTACCACCCGAAACCCTAGCTTCTCCTCTATTCTGTTCGATTGCATTCGCTTTTGCATCTAATTCACTATCATTTTTTACGATAGAAATCATTGCAAGAGCTAGAGCTAATTCGAAACCCTAGAAAAATATTATTTCAAAGGCTCGAACATAGATTAAGCATACCTTTCTTTCCCCGTCCTGCAAAAGCGATTGGGGTCGTTTGATTCCTAAGGAAGTGCTAGAAATGGAGGGATTTTAGAGGGAAGAAACTGTTGTGTGAGAGAGAGATAATGAAGTGTTTGGATGGTAAGAAAATCTGGGGGAGTGTGATTTTCTTGAGGGTTTCGAGATTAATTAGAGAGTTAAAAATTTTCTCGTTAAGGTTTTTATTCGATGCGCGATGGTGCAAGGCATGTGATTGAGACAACTAATAATATGATGCCACGTAATTAGTTTTGAACCTTCAATGTTTTCAGTTAAAAAAATTTCCTTATTGATTTTTTTTTTTTTTTTTCACTCAAAGAAAGGTGACCACTAGTGTGTTAATCACTATCTCGTGGGCTCAAACCAACAGTCCGATTCCGATTTAAGATACTCTATAGGGCGCACCCACCACTACTGTTGAGATTCTGAGCCCACACAGTAGAACTAGCCTAATACAAATCACAAATTGAACCGGATCAAACCGCTAGGTCACCACCTCTGCTGGTGAATTTCCTTCGTTGATGTGACTTACCAAAATGAAAATTAAAATAATGGGAGCTGCAGAAGGGTTTTTCTTTTTCTTTTTTTTTAAATATTTTGAGAAGAAGGGTAATTAGCAGTTATATTAAATAAGATAATGGTATTGTTTGGATTGATAAAATTTGAAAGATGGAATGTATACATTTGTCAAATTTCTTCATTTGATTGAGGAAAAAATAAAATACGATAAAATTCTATCTATAGCCCTAATTTAATTATTTTAGAAGAGAAAAATCCCCATCGAATGTGAGATTTTCTCTATTTTATCTTTTTTATTAATACTGTAATTTAAACTATTTAATTCTAATTTAAAATATTTTTTAAATCGATGGAGTATGTTTTTTTTAACCAAATGATGATTAATGAATAAAATCTGTAGATTTCATATTTCATCGATCTAAACAATTTTAAGTGTATTGCTCTAATCATATACACAACTAAAAACAAACTAACTATATATGTAAAAACAATCAATTTATTCATGATTATATATAGATACAGATATAGATATAAAATTAAAAATTTTCAAAAACTAAACTATCTTTAAAAAATTTTAAATTTTGAAAAAATGAAAACCAAATATCAAATAAAATAAAATATTTTTTAAATTAAATTAAATTTCGAAATATATTAGTATTATGTAAATGTTCTATAATCAACCAATCAAAGCATAGAAAATAAAGAAAAAAGTTCCAATTAAAAATTTAAAATTTTCAAAAGCTAAGTTATAATAAAAAATTTTAAAATTTGAAAAATAAAAAATCAAATAATAAAAAAATAAAATATTTGTTAAGTTAGATTAGATTTAAAAATATATATTGTTATTATCTAAATATTCATTTTAAAATTTAAAAAAAAAAAAGATAACCATCTAATCAAAACATAGAAAAATATAAAGAAAAAAATTTAAAAATTTTCAAAAAAAGATAAAATAGAATATTTTAAAAAATTTTAAATTTTGAAAAATGAAAATCAAATACTAAATGAAATAAAGGAGTTGTTAAATTAGATTAGATTTCAATATTGTTATTATTTTTAAAATTAAAAAAAAATATAATTATTCAATCAAAATATAGAAAAATAAAGAAAAAAATTAAAATATTTCTAAAAAAAAATAGATAGATATATGGAATTAGGAATTTGAGTTAAAAGTGAGGAGATATGTAAATATTAATAATTTATGATTTAGTTTATAGCTAAAGTGATTTTAGAAAATTCACTTTATAAAAAAAATATTGAAATGTTGGTTTACGTAACATTTAGTAAACCCATGCACAAAAAGATATATGTAAATAATAATATTTTAAAAATTTATTATATAGGAAAGGCTTTAAAATAAATTGATAACATAGCAAATCAAACACTAATAGGAAAAGCCAACAGACAATAAGAACAACACAAAATACTAAAACATTACAAATCAATTAATCCTAATTATATGCTTTTATAGCATAATCAACTTAACAAACCATCGGTCCATGGCTAATAAACTAACTCATGTTATTGCTTTAGCTAAAACATAATTAACCTGAGAATAAAACTAACATTTGCCTTAAAGTTTCAATGGTCTCCTAATGCAATAATGCAATAGTCAGTGACAGTCGCTACCATTCTTGGGTGGATAGAATGCCATATTGGAAAATGTATGATCGTCGTAGCTCTGATCAAACTTGGAGAAATCACCCAGTGTATCCATATTCTGCAGAGGAGGAACACTAAAATATTCATTTGAAGGCTCGGGATATCCCTGAAAGGGAAGGTTTGGATCTAATACAGGTCCTAATGATGGATTTCCATAATGAAAATGCTCATCGAAAGATTCAGCAAGTTCATTAAAATGATGAGATGTGACCAAATTAGTATTCAGATATGGATAGATTTCCTGCTCATAACTTCCAACAACAGGCATTGATATGGTTTCTTGCTCATGCTCATCATCTTTTGATGAAGGAAGACCTCGAGCTCGAGTTGGAGCCTTGAAAGCTCTATCAAACTTCTTGTATATCCTACATAAGACCCAATCGTCAAGCTGCCACAAAGAATCAAGCGAGAGAATTAGGGTTTATTCAAGAATTGAATTTCAGAAAAAGAGAAGAAACAAAAGCTACCTTCATATTATTTTCTCCTCTTCCTTTCTTATTATGAGGTTCATTGACTCTATATTCATGCATAATCCAATTAGTCTTGTCACCTTTTGCAGGTTTTCCTCTGTAAAATACTAATGCTCTCCTGAATCCAACTGTAACTCCTCCAATTTTAATAGGCTTGTCTGCTCCAGTAGCTTTCCAATATCCATCACCAGCTGCTCGACTAGGTCTGTCTCCGTTTGGGTACTTTCTATCTCTTGGAGTGAAGAAATACCATTCGTTTTCTCCATCTGATTTATAGTTTGCTGCACGTAAATCCATAAATGCACAAATCGTAATGCATTGATTACATCAATCACAAATTAAAAAAGAAAAAAAAGAAAAACGAGAACAATCAATCAAGAACCAGTATATAAAATTGACCTTATAGCTTAATTAGTTCTTGAAGATCCTAGCGTTTCAAACTTTAACGATATATATATATGGAAACAAAAAACGATAAATAAGCTATCTTTAATTAAATATTTCACATAGAAAATATTACCTGCAAGGTAATCAGGATTATGCTTATATAACTCAACCTCTCTGATCCTATTAGGAGGCAAACGTTCGTTATTAATTTTCCCTTTGAGGTAACAATCAACAAGCTCTGTGTCATAGGGTCTAAACCTATATCCAGCTGGCAAAGAATCCAAAAACGCTTCTTCTTTATCTACCAAAGACTGAAATCCTCCATTATCAACATCAGCAGAAGCAACGATGGTGTTGGTACTAGCAAAGTTCCTGCTGTTGTCGTTGCCGATATTGCTATAGCCATTGTTAATCACAGGACTATGAATATAAATATCAGGACAAAAATCAGCAGTAGTAGAAGAAGAAAGTAGATACGTAGAAGGGCAATGGCTTGGATTAATGGCAGCGTTGTATCTAGGGTTTGTTACAGTATCCTCCCGTTTAGGTTGGTTCTCCATCGTAGGACTCTGAGAAGGAGAGAGAGGAGAGAGTTTTTTCTGATCAAGACTTCTGAATGATTTACAATTCGGAGGTTCTATCAATATAAATATGAAGTTTGTTAATATATAATTTGAAAAAAAATATATAAATTTTTTTTTTTTCCGACTCCAATTGATCAATAATCTTTATGCAAAAAATATCTGTATTTACATGTCCATGGAAAGGAAAGCTTTACCTTAGCTACCCATTACTCCCACCCATTTGCATTCCTTTCCTCTACGGAAAAGGTAAAAAAAAATAATAATAAAAAGAGAAATAATAAAATTTATACTTATATAATCAAATCTGTGTTTGAGTTTCCCTTCTCTTTTTTTTTATAAATTTTTTAATTTTTTTAAATTTTTTCCCTTTTCAGTATTTTATTTTTATTAGATAATTCAAATAATAACTAATTTTATATGTTTGATAATCATGATAACATTTATATACATTATACACATTACTTAAATTAAATTTTGAAAAATTTAATTATTTTAACTGCATTTATATACACAGGGAAGAACTGCATTTATCTATATTCTTTTAATAAATTAGAAGAAGCCATATAAATTAGAAATAATTTAAATTAAATATAAATTATAAATCATTAATTACTCTGTGTATTAAGAAATTGGCGCTTTCGCCTAGTTTAAAAAAATATATATATCCTTTCAAAAAAAAAATTAAAAAATTTATATGTATATATAAAAGAAATTTAGAGATTATCAGATTGACCCACGTCAGCTATACGTATACATATAAGCTTGAAAAAAGAGCCAATGAGCGCGACGGCCATATTAAGGCCCAAAAAGCTAATGAAAGCACATTATCATTCCCGCGGTCCATTGAACCCAAAAGAACAGTTTCGAAGGAACCTTTTCCTTGGCGTCGGGGAACAGATTCATAACTTTCACATTTCCATAGCAACATGATGTCCAAAAATCCAAAGATCATTCGTAAAATTTGATTGGAAAATAATGAAAACCTATACTTCATTCAAGTTATATATTCACTTCAAATACAAATTTTGTGAAAAATATTGCAGCAATGACCATATAGAAGAACTACATAACTTACAATTACAGTACATATATTCCTGCAAAAACCTAGTGGGGTTTCAATCTGGCCAACAAAAACTCGATATTTTTATTCCCATCAAAGAAAGAACTGGGATAAGTAAAACAAAAAATATTTGATAGAAAAATTGATCAATGAAAACCAATCTAACGATCACTACTTAACAAGGCTTTGACAAATTTCAGTCTTCATCCTCTCTTTGGCTACCAGGAGTTCCTGCTAGCCAACCCCACACACCACCAGAGCCCTCCCTCTGTTTTGCATTCAAAGCAGCTTGTTCAGAAGCAGCCTTCTGGCGCTGAAGGAGCTCTAGTTCCTTTTGTAGTGCCTCCATCGTTTGAAGCTTTTGTCTTAGTTCTGCCAAATCAACCTGTCGGTTCAAGGAGCCATTAACATGTGCACATTCCATCAAACATGAAAAAGAGGAACCGTATTTCTTGATGCTGGGCCTACTTAAAACAACACTAAGCTAAGTCCACCAGTAGGCAGTCTCAATGAATCACATGAAGCAGCCTCCAGACTACGAATATATCTGAGAAGTTGCTAGAGGTTCTCAATTAACTAAATTCAACATTCATAGCAGGGGAAGAAGACGAGCAAATTAGGTAACTTTTCAACACTTCAAGTCAACAGATGTCACAGAGATAACAATCTTTTGTTGCTTCCAGCATCATCGAATGATTGCCAACATACACAAGAATATGCAGATAAAAATAGCAAAATGCAGGAACCAAGACATACCTCTAGTTTGAAACATCTAGACTGCTCAGCAGCAAGTTGACCACGCACAGATTGGAGCTCCTAAAATGTCAAGAAACAAAGTTGTCATTCAGGAAAGAGAAACAACCTCTTATGTATTATGATCCATGGAATTTTAATTAGTGAAAAGCAGATGTTACTTGATTGAAAATGATAATAAAAGGTATACCATGAGCTTTAGGAACTATAACCAATCAAAATATTACCTTGTAGAGGTCAGTATTAATAAAAGGTATACCAGGAACTTTCGGAACTACAACCAATCAAAATATTACCTTATAGAGGTCAGTATTACGGGTCTCTGCTTCAGTCAATTCTTGCTTTAATTGATGAGTTTGCAATTTCTCCTTGCTAAGAGATAACTCCAGTTCTTCTTTCTCTGCCTTTACGGTTGCTAAAATATGTTCACTAGACACTTCTCCTTTAGTTTTCTGAAAGAAACTCAAAATTTTGATTATCAGAAGTAATGTGGGTAAACATACAAAAGAAGGGAGTGTGAATTTCAATATCTGGAATAAAAAAAATAAAAAAAAAAGAATAAAATCTTGCAATTTGGCATACCATGGGCTCTGGATCAGCATTATCCATAACAATTTCCCTTATTTTGCCTTCTTGGCCTGACTCAGATTCCAAATCTCTAGTAGGGTTTGTAGTATTAGGTACAGCAGAAACACTGTCGGGCACTGGAGTCTCCACAATCTTTGATTGCAAGGTAGATTTGTGGCTTGGTTTAAGAACATTGACCTAATAATGAGCATAAAAAAATGAGAAACAGGGGCAAGTGTGAGGAAGAAGCAACACTAAAAACTAGTTAAACACACTAACATCATTGCTGTAACGTCCATTGTATCCCCCAAATGATACAAGAATATCTTCACCACTGTAGGAGCTCACGACCAAACTCAAGCCCTGCAATAAGAGACAGATTAAATTATTCCACCACAGCAATTTCAGTAAATGAAAAAGCAATCAGCAAGAAGCCCTCCAATAATTATGATGAAATTGATTGGAGTACTGAACAAATATTTACAGATTACAAAAATTTCCAAGTGAAAATAAATCAAATCAAATACTAGTACTGACAACAGGGTGGTCAATGATAATTTCAGTACTGAAAACTGAAGAATTTAGATGCACTTAGATCATATTCCTTCCCAGAAGCCTGAATTACGCTGCACAATTTCCATTTATACAAAATTCAAATACATATAATTTGACCATTAACAATTATTCATACCTGAAAATATACAAAGGCATGCATAAAAAGTACATACAGGTTCAACCTTCACAAAATGATAAACTTCAGGATGCAAGATCAAACTCAAGCATTGATGCAGACTTTCATCTTTCCAACAATTTTCATGCAGCAATTCTGTATAAATTTCAGCATCACTCAACGTAAATAGTACTCATTCTCATAAAATACCTCACTGGCAAGAGGAACACGCCCTTCAACAGAAGTCACGGTAGACCAAACGAGCGTAGACATGTTCAGGACAACAGTTTCAGAGACCCCTGTAAAAAGTTAAAAGGAAAGGTAGAACATTTACATGATATATTACCAAAAAAACCACAACTTAAATATTCTTTTATTGAACATCTGCATGTACATCTTATACTGAACAGAAATACAAAGTTTCTTCTGACAAATCTATCAGATATTATCAACTTTAGAGTAATGGAAGGAAAATACAACCATTGGACACATAAACACAGCATAAAAACTGACTGATGGACAGATAGGAACATCATGATTGTGTCACTCTCTTCTGTCAACCATATTAAATTTCATCAACGCACCAATTACGCAGAAACAACTTCAATTCGTAGTTTCCCACCACCAATTTCTTTTTAACTTAATTTTTGTGTGTATGTTTTTTTTAGATCCCTTAATTGAGGTTTTTGTTTTTTGAAATTGAATCCATTGCTATAAAAAAAAGGAAGATAATATGCCTCCAGCTTCACAAAGGGACTTGAAAACAATCATGTTTGATGGCTTTATAAGGGAAAAATCTATAAATCAGGCAAATTTCGCAAATCTATTCCAACAAAGTGAGTGCTAAATTATTATCATTTTTTGTGCCTTAGATGAACACCATTAGATCTTCCATACAAAAGGTAAAAAAAAAAATAGTTCAACAATGTGATGATAACTGGCCTAAGTTAGGTTAGGATCAGTTTCTAAGCATGTGCAAGAAGAAATTTTCAAGTGAATTGCAGCTTCTTTCTTGGGTTTTTGTTTTTGATCTTTTCTTTTCTTAGACCAAGATTAAAAGGATTTGGAGTTAAATGATTAAGATGTAATATTCATACCACTCTTGTTGTCACCACCACCAACAATAAACCAATTCTCTCCAACTGTCACACCTGCATGTCCAGCCCGTGGACTTGGTATTTCCCCCTGTTGTGCGGGCCGTGTCCATTCCATCTGAAAATTAATTACATAAAAGAAATTAGTAGCAACCCCAGCACAACAAAAAAATTATTTATATTTTTTTTTTCTTACAGCTTGTAAATCAAGCACGTGCAGATCATTGAAACAAGTGGCATGTGAACCACCACCAAAAATAAGCAGGTAGCGTTCTGCGTGAACTGCTGCAGCATGATCAGACCTTGGAGAAGGAGGCACACCACTACAAAATAATAAGAGAATTGAATTAATCCCAAAGGTATTTCCCAACAAAAAAAAATACATATACCTTTTTCTACAAAATCCATGATTTATCTATAATTAAATATTAAAACCAGGTTAGCATTTGAAACAATGATATGGTATTGGTTCTGACTCCTGAATTGAAACAAATTCATCATGGTAGAAGAAATTCACAGGCCCTCTACTCAATCAGAGAATCTAAACATCTCATATCATCATGTAGTTGATCATTTCTGGAGCACTAATACTTTATCAATATTACTCTACTTCAAGACATTCTGACTAACTGTCCATTAATAGACTGCCATAAAAGTTAAATCATTCCTTGGTATTGTGTGTGTGGGTGGGTGGGGATGGCATAGCATCTAAAATTGGCAGAATCATCTTACATAGCATCAATTTCATCCCAAGTCATGGTTTCTAGGTCAAGAATATGTAAATCATTCAAAAGAGATCGCTTTGCATCTTGACCACCAAAAATCACTAAGCTTGTCCCAACAAGACTGACAGATTGACCACCACGTGAGACCTGCAATGCAATAAAAGTAATGATTCCTACACCTTTTGCAAGTAATCAATACTATTAAATAAACATCTGAAGGGGAAACTGCAATTACTCCTCTATTCAAAATTCGATTTTTGCAAATCCAATACAAAATTTGATTTGAAGTTTCACAGTGTTAGTTTTGGCTCAAAATCTTGCAGCAAAACTGACAAACTTGGCAAAACAATAATTGAAATTTGGTTTCAGTTTCTTGAATGTCACGGAAACATAAGAAAGGCAGACACAGGCCTTCCAGAATTGAAGGTTAAGAATTAAGATTACAGAGTACAATAATTAATTCCCTTTATTCTGGTTAGTTAATGTGGTGAGGAAAAGGAATATTAGAGAAATAAAAGATTTTTAGTTAATTTCCTTATCTTGGTTTACAGAAGATGTTTCAGTTATATACCGGAGCTTTCCCATATGTCTTTAACGTTGACCAACAACGAGTTTGTGGATCAAACACCTTCACTGCCATAAGAAAGCAATATAGCATCAAGTGAGTTGTTGCAAATCACAGAAAAAGACATCAATAATACTTTACATACCCTGGATGGATTCAGAAGGATCCTTGGTGTGTCCAGCAATTGTTAGAAGCTTATCCTCCCAAGGTATCTGCAAAACACAAAGGTATCATACGTTACCTCACTGGATTGAAATATCAATATCAGATCAAAACTTAATTCCACAATGATATCATGCAAAAGTGGCACATATTTGTGAGAATCATGCTTCTATAGGTTCGCAAATTAGAGAAATTCAGTAAAAGACTAACCAAGGAATGGCCAGCACAAGGAGTTACAGTAGCAGGGGATTTTGATCCATCTGACTCTTCCTCAACCTTAGCATCAACCTTAGACCAAGCCCAGCTTCTCAAATCCAGTACCTGCATTGTGCTTCAAACTTTGAGATAAGTTCTTTAATAAGTGACGTTCATAGAGGAAGAAACTGAGAGTTTACAACCATTTACAAAGGTAAAGAGATACGCATAACAAATAAGTTAAAAATCCCAAATAACATGTATTGCATAAAACAGCAACAAATTTTCTACTTAAGTATTTGAACATCAGTTCAATAGACTGACAAAGCATTTCAGGATCAGTTAAGTTCCTAGGGACTCCATTTAAATCCAACAAGTTGGTATTTGACTTAATTCATACACAATAATAAGACTCCAGTCTATGAAGCATTCACAATCATGCATGCATAAGTGTAGATAATTTGCTTACATAAAGATCATTTAGATAACGGCCATTGTGGTTCCCCCCAAATAGATACATCTTGTCTTGAATAATAGCTGCACCATGCTGACAAATATGAAAGATTTTGTTCAGAGCAAAAGATGTATAGGAAAACAGTAGAAAAATAAATAATAATAATAACTAGAAATAACAAGATCAAAATGTATTTAAAAGAGATAAAGAGTAGTAGACAAGCAACCTCATATCGGGCTTTTGGGCATTGGCCAGATATTGGAGGGGCAATCCATTGATCGTACACAACAACTGAACCAAGGCCTTCTGAGACAACATCTTTATCCTGAGTTTGTATGATAATCCCATTCTCACTGGAAGTGGTCTTTGTCTCTGGAAAAGAGTTTCCATTCTCGACAACAGCCTCAACTTTTGGGTTATGCTACAGCAAGCAAATTTGAAAATATCAATGAATGCAATGACACTGAGATTCTGGACATTCTGTCAGATTTATTTTTTATATTTTTCACATTCTATCAGCTAGCACAAATATCAATCAAGAAAGCACGTGGAAGAAAATAATAACTAGGAAAAAGTGGTGCTCCACTGATAGAAATGAAAATTAACTCCAGTATATAATCCTGAAGGTACTCACATTCATTTGCACGTCTACAACAGGCTCTGAAACAAAGTTAGATGCTCTAGAATACCAACCCGGATCTTCTTCCTGCCCAAGAATAAAATAATAATGATAATAATTGGTCCATATTCCACATAATTCATTAAAGCATGAACCTGAGAATTCCATTGCTATGGACCTCCAATATCTTCACAAAGAGACGCATTGCTTCAGTGGAAGCCATATTGGCAAGCCCATGCCAGCTGCACAAATGCTAAAATTTTTAGAAAAGCACTCTCAAAATAGTAGACAGAGGATTATAATAACAATGGAAATAAAAAATACAATGTACATCAAACTGTAGAATATTTGTGGTTCACTACCTAATCTTATTGTATCCTACCACTTGAGACTTTATAAATCCAACCAGTAGGAAAGAAAAATGTATAACACACACTACTCGCCTACCACAAGTGTGAATGCACGTACACAGATCAGTTTAGCAGCCTAGTTGTGCATTGTTATGGTTACCTTTCCCTGTAGCCTACCATATTACTCAATTCTCCACAAAAATAAAATGATCTTTTGTTTCACATTTGCTTTTATCATAACAAGTTCTGTCCCGATTTCATTCACATAATTGCTCCTAGTTTCCAGAGCATATATCTCCAGAAACCCAAGAAGCACTCAAATAACTGAGGCATCATCAAAGTAGATGCCAATGAAAGATATGCTGATTGTGATGCGTGGTTTGTGAATACATAGAGAAACAAAAAAAACGGAATAAATAGGCATAAGCATACAACAAACCTCTTCCATTTGCTTTGTTCTACAGCATTCCAAGTGCTTGGTTTTGGTGCATTACATGGTCCTACAGTAGCCTGTAACACATATAATTTACATGAAATAATCACCTACAAATAGTCCAGATCCAGCAAATCCACTCAAAAGCCTATTTACCAACTTAATGCATACCAACAGATCAGAAAGCGGATACCAAATTGTATTGCAAATTAAATTATGAACTGAATCTGACAAAAAAATTCAATCTCAAACCAAACAGTGTCCATTTGCAGAAAGTAAAAAGGTTGGAAAAGAAAGCAAAACCACATAATTCACTTCAAATAATCCATTGTATCAAAGTTCATATTCAAGACTGCAGACGAGCATTCTGAATACCTAAGTGTCATTCCCTAATACTAGATCCACCCAAAGTCCGGAGTCAAACAGCTCCAGAAGAAGCAGCATTACACACCATAGGTCAATAGAGCCGATTAAAGCAAAGAAACAATTGCACTAAAACAGCAAAACTGCGGGAAATGACTTGCAAGCTCTTTCACAGATTACAAGCACTCAACTGTTTGTTATAATCAAATAATATTTAGCAATATAGCAATTCAGTTGAAAATTAACATCAACAAAATGAAACGAAATTATTGTAAAACAAACAAGAGTACCGTTGCAAAGAGTGCAATGATACCGCCAGGAATTAAAGCGAATAAGATCGCTCCAAATCATCAAACGTCAAAAGTCATTGGATCGGAGATCCCGAAAACGAGAGCGAAACATGAGAATTGAGTAGCTACCTGCTGGTACAAGGCGTAAAGGAGCAAAGCGGTGTCGTTTTGGAACTTAAAGGAGACAGTATTGGTGGAATTTGGAGATCCATCAAATCCAGCGTATGCGGCAGCCGCATAGAATCTCTCCGGGTATGCGAGGCCAGAACTTGCCCTCGCCATAGCCATTTAGTCTTCCTCCTCGCCCTCTCTCTGACTTAAGATTTGATTTGAGACTGAGAAATGATTATGGTTTATGCTTGTGTTTCAAGGTTCGAAGGGAAATGCGTATTAAAATAAAAAATGTTTAAGCTTGTATTAAAGTGGCACGTTAGGAAGTGCTCTGTGCTGGCCCAATTCGGGATTTGGAAATTTGTTATTGTTTCTGTAAAAGCTCGAAATCGGATATCCTCGCTCTTCTTAATTTCCTTTCTATTATCTAATTTTTGGTAAATTATGCTCGGTAATATCCAAATTCAGTAAACCATTACTCTCAAGCTGCGTTTTATTATAATTATATCTTACTTTTAAATTAATCCCTTAGTCTAATTTTTAACTTTTATAATAATTATACTTAATTTAAAATTTGGGTCTAAAAAATAATAAACAGTAAAAGTAATGGAATCCACTTCTGACACAGTTAAAATTAACTCAAGTTAGGTCAATTTCAAATGCACCGTTTTATTGAAAAATAAATCCAAATTCTTATTATCCATTGGGTTCTCTCGAGTCAATTGTTAACCTAGTTCAGCTCACATTGGCAACGGAGGAGACCGACGTCGGAAGTTATACTCTTAATATCTCAAGAGTTCATGGGTCGATGGCAGTTGATACAGGGATTGTTCAAGTATCAGTGACACAGACAGTTTTTGAGCAGAACTCCATGACGATATTTGGGGTATTGAAAGTTTTATTGCCGAGAGAGATTTTTGGTAAGGATCCGTCGATAACGACAAGTAAGCAGGGTAACGCCGTGATGGGTACTGCTCCACCGCCAGATATTTCTCTCTCACCGGAAAGTTCACCAGGATCGGATGGGCAACAACCGTCTCATGTTTTTTAATTTTAATAAAATGGTGCATTTTGAAATTAACCTGAGCTGGTTAATTCATGTCAAGAATAGATCCCATTGTTTTCATTATTTACAATTTTTTTAGACCCAAATTTTAAATTGGGATATAATTATTAAAAAAGTTGAAAATTTGTATGTTTGAGGTGTTAATTTAAGAATGGGTGAAATTATAATAAAACTCAAATTTGAGAATATTTTTAATGGTTACTCTGTCTACATTTGATTTAGAAAAAAAGAAAAAAGGCCGAAAAAGAAATAGGAGAGTCATGTTTACCTCCCTGATTTTATGATAATTATGTTTTGGACCTCGGAAAAAATGAGAAAATATTTTTATAACCCCCGTATCGTGGCTTGAGCCCATGACCGACACTGCCGTTTAGCCATTGTCGTCTGGTAGCCCTTTTTGGAGTAGGGCAACCTGGGGATTCTCTCAGTTTACGTAATTCATATCCCATTCGATTGGACCCAATTTCAACGTATCAAATAAGATTCAATTTGATTAAAGATGGATAAGAAATAATTCGATTGGATCTATTTGAATTTAACTAAAATATTTTTTTTTCAAATAAACCCTCTTTAATCATTGTATTTATTTCAATTTAATCCAATCTGATTTGAAGTGAATCTAAATATGACTCGATTAATTGCAGAGTTATTATCTCATAGATATTAATTTTTTCTCGCACCAAATTAGAAATTACAAAGGTTAAACTCGAAATTTATCATATAATGTTTGATATTTTGACTATTTATATTATTTATAATATTCAGCGGTATAATATTTTTTATTATTTATAATATTTAATTATATAAACGCTTATACTAGTATTTAGAGTTTGATAAAACAGATTATAAAATGTTATTTTTTTTAACATTTAATAAAGCAGTAGTCAAATACCTTTTACCTCATAGAAATATACTGTTATTAATTTTTTCGTTCATCTTGAACTATAGGCATTTTTTTTTATCAACAATTTATTAGGATATTTTATCTACGAATTTTCTATTATGAGAGTATATTATAAATAAACATTATTCTTTAGATAATATATATATTTTTATCCGTTGAAATGAGTTTATCATTGTGTATGGAGGGAACACTATTATTTTTTTTCTTCCTAATTATATTTTAGAATATCATATTTGTTGATTAAAAAATGCCAAACGTGTTAAATAATTTTTTAATAATATTTTACGTTAATTGAAAAGTATTTTAATATAAATGAGATTAATGGTAAAAAGTATTTATGGGATTAATCATCATGAATTTGATTTTTAATAACGAAAACTCTACTGGATCAGTTCTTTTGCTTCTAAAGGCTTAATAATTTGTGCAAGTATATCAAAAAAATTAAAAAATATTTTAATTTTTAAATTAATTTAAAAATAAGTAGCTAAGGATTTGCAAAATATTTAAAAAATTACTTTTAAATATATAAGTATTTAGTAATAGGTAGAATGTCCTTAAAATCAACGGATAATAAAAACAAAGGATAATCTTATGAATTTTGACTCATTTCGAGTTTTTTTTTTTTTTTAAACTAAGTTAAATCTTTAAATAATTTCAACAATTATTTGAAAATTGAGGGTATAAAAAAATTAACCGCTTTTACTTCACAGTGACGTCCTTATCCTTTAAGATTTAAACTACGTTAATTTTACAAGAAGTTAAGCAGAGGTAACTTTTCACTCCACAGGCTTCCGTTTCTGGGAAATACAGTTGTCTGGACCTAAAGAAACAGGCAGAAAGCTTAAAGAGAGAGAGAGAGAGAGAAATAAAAAATAAAAACCGTGTAGTTTGGACTTTGGACTGGGAGCGGTAACTGGAGAGAGAAGACAGGCCAAGGCCAAGGCTTCCATTAAAACCTGCGGAACTGCGGATTCCTAAATCCTAAAGCTATCATCGAATACGATGATTCGGACGCTTTTCCTTTTTATATACTTTCCTAACTCTTTTTCCCAATTTACACTTCCAATTCGCTCTGTCAAACCCTAGGCCGAGGTACTAAATCCCCTTTCATTCTCTATGCGTATATATCTATTTATCATTTTGATCTTCCGGATTAAATTCATTGCTGAGGTTTCGTTTCTTTCTCCATTGTAATTTTATATTGCTTCTTTGTCTTCTTCCTCGAGATGTTGCCTAATTGTTGAATTATTTCTCTAATTTCTGATCTGAATTGCTTCCTGCGTTGTAAAATCGTAGTTAATTTATCTAAGTATGTTTATTTACGCTTAATTAAGGTTATGATTTAGTTAGACTATACTTCTCCTTCTTATGCGTCTTTATTCGTTACTGTATGTATTACATGTGTTTTAACTTGATTGCCTTATGGGTTCGTTTCTTTAATGTTACTCGCTGAATTGTTAACTTTCAAGTATTGGTGTTTTCGTTTTCTAATGCTAATGCTAACAGAAGTGCATATGTACATCTGTGTGTATATGGCGTATATGTTGCCAAGATGCTATGTATCAGAAAGAGAGAAAAATTTTATTCTTCTGGTATATCTGCAGAAATCAGAAATTGAATTATTGTTATACTTCTCAAATTGCTTCTTCTAATGTTAATTAACCGTTCTGCATAAGCATTGGAAAAATTTACAGGTTTACTGACTTGTTTGTATGAAAGTTCCTACCGTGTCTTTTCCTTTAAAAACTTAATTAAGTTGGCATATGAAATGGTGAGTGACAAAATGATTGAGAACACAGCAGAGCAATTCAAGTTACAGTACTTTCAACCTTGCAGCAATTATATAATTATACTTTTCTGGTTCATCAATTTCATGGCATTTTGCATGATGTATAATTTGGGTTGCTCCTCTCCCTTGTGCATGTTTGTTCATCCGACTTTTCTTTTTTGCAGCAATATGCTATGCATTTTTTTTTTGACTTGTAATGGTTTTGAATATGCATTCAGGTTACAAAACTTTAGTTTTTATCTTTGGCACTTTAATACAAAGTGACTATGATGGATAACCCAAGATCAGCCTCCGGTAACGGTGAGGATAATGTTGGGATTCCTGATGATTTGCGATGCAAGAGGTCAGATGGTAAACAATGGAGATGCACTGCCATGTCTATGCCAGATAAAACAGTGTGTGAGAAGCACTACATCCAGGCAAAGAAGAGGGCAGCTAATTCTGCTTTAAGGGCTAGTCTAAAGAAAGCTAAAAGGAAATCACTGGGTGAGAGTGATATATACTTGGAGAGTAAGAATGATGATTTTGATACACCACTGGTGAACATGAAGGTTGACGACTATCCTCTGTCAGTCTCCACAAAGAAGTATAAAGAGAGGGTATCTAAAAATCAGGTTCAATATTCTCCTGAAACACCCATAAGGAGTTTGTCTGTACGCGGTTCTCTAAAGCCAAATGATGACTTTCAAAGAGATGTGGATTTTGAAGAGAATTGGAGATCGTATAAAACACCATCCCTTTCTGCAATGGATTCATCCAGGAGTAGATCACAGAGGAGCTTTGATGCCAGTGCTATGACGGTTGGTAAAATTGCACTTTTTTCACACTTTGTTTTGAGTTTTCTGTTTACATGTTTTTCTTAGATAATGTTTAGATAATGAAATGAACAAGTTGCTTTCAGGAATATTCTGATGGAAGCACAGATTCCTATGAAGATGCTGGTGGACAAATTTGCCATCAGTGTCGAAGGAATGATAGAAACAGAGTAATTTGGTGTCGCAAATGTGATCGAAGGGGCTTTTGTGATAACTGTATTTCTGCATGGTGAGGTTGAATTTCTTAGATAGATGTACTTTATGCTTCCGAGTCATAAATATAATAGATATGCTTGCTTTACTTCTAGGTACCCGGACATTTCAGTGGAAGAAATTGAGAAGGTTTGTCCTGCATGTCGTGGCATCTGTAATTGCAAGGTGTGCTTACGAGGGGATAACATGGTGAAGGTATTACTTTTGTTGGATTTTTGTTATATTATTATCATATGTATATTTATTGCAGAAAAAATTTTAACTCGAGTTCTCTTTTCACGGAGGAATGATGTTGTTTTATATGAGATGCAGGTAAGAATAAAGGAGATACCTGTCCTGGACAAGTTACAATATCTCTACTGTCTATTATCTTCAGTGCTTCCTGTAGTTAAGCAGATCCATCACGATCAATGTTCAGAAGTAGAACTGGAGAAAAAACTTCGTGGTAGGGTGATTCTGACATTCCTGTGAAATCTGGATTTTTAATTTTTGTTTGACTAATTGGGCGTCTATGTTTTTCAGGAAATGATATAGATCTTGTCCGAGCCAAATTGAATGCAGACGAGCAGATGTGCTGGTATGTACAGACCACTCATGGACTGCTTAATTTGCCTTTCTTCCTGTAGAAATTTTTATTTTTGCAATTTTGTCATGTGCTTAATTTTCTTTTATAAACAATGCAACCAGTAGGTCGGTCTCTCTTATTTGTAAACAATTTAATATTTGAATCTGAATTTAACTAATCAACATTCTCCTGGAATTTTGTGTTTATTATATTAGTAAAGTTCATAAAGTTGATCTGTTATCAGACTTATTTATGGGTTCAATTTCATGGTGTACAAGTATCATATATGCTTCTTTGAAGAATTGCAGTTCATTGTCATATGTTCTCTTGCAGCAATATATGTAGGATACCCATCATTGATTACCATCGGCATTGTGCAAATTGCTCATATGATCTGTGCCTTCATTGCTGTCAAGATCTTCGGGAAGCATCACTACATGCTCCAGTAGAAAAGCAGATGGGTCGTAGAGGTCAAGAAAAAGAAACCATGCCAAAGGAAGTGAAAGAATCCAGACTCAGACTCGATTTATCTGATAAATACCCTGACTGGAAGGCCAACCCCGATGGCAGCATCCCATGCCCGCCAAAGGAGTATGGTGGATGTAACTATTCATCATTGAATTTAAGTCGTATTTTTAAGATGAACTGGGTGGCAAAACTGGTGAAAAATGTGGAGGAAATGGTCAGTGGATGTAAGGTCTGTGATGTTAGCACTCTGCCAAATTCTGGATTAAATGATTCCAAGCTCCATCAGTATGCTCACAAGGACGACAGTGATGATAATTTCTTATATTGTCCATCGTGCGAAGATATAAAAGCTGAAGGGATAAATAATTTCAGGAAGCACTGGGCTAAGGGTCAGCCTATTATTGTGAAGCAGGTATTCGATCGCTCGTCAATCTCAAGGTGGACGCCAATGATCATATGGAGAGGGATCCGGGAAACATCAGATGAGAAAATGAAAGATGAGAATAGAATTGTGAAAGCTATAGATTTTTTAACCTGGTCTGAGGTACATTCTGTGCTGTAAATTTATGTTAATTTCTGTGCTGTAAATTTATGTTAATTGTTCTTTGTTTTTAGTGCCAGTAAACTAATTGTTATCTGTCAATACTGTCACTCTGATCTATTTCATGTGTGCTTTGATGTTGTGAGCAGGTTGATATTGGACTTGATCAGTTTATAAAAGGATACTCAGAGGGACGAATCCGTGAAGATGGTTCGCTAGAAATGTTGAAGTTGAAGGATTGGCCTTCCCCTAGTGCTTCTGAAGAGTTCTTATTATACCAAAGACCTGAATTTATTAGTAAACTGCCTCTACTTGAGTATATCCATTCAAGGTTGGGTCTTCTAAATGTTGCTGCAAAGTTGCCTCATTATTCATTGCAGAATGATGCTGGACCCAAGATTTATATATCGTATGGGTCCTATGAAGAACTTGGTAGAGGTGATTCAGTGACCAATCTCCATTTCAAGATGCGTGATATGGTGAGTACAATTTGCATCTCTAAATTGTATACTGCTGTTCATTCTAGAAATTCAAAAGCATTGGAGGATCAAAACTTTAATTCTTACATGAGAGTTAGCATTTGCTAATATTTTTTGCATTCAAGCTTTCATTTGAATATTATAGGCAAATTAAAATCTATATACACTAGAGCCTGGAGCTGAATTCTTTTTTATGTGATTATTCCACTGGATTGGCAAAAGCATTCAGCACTTGTTTGGTTTCTTGCAAAGAAGCACCTTTGGTTATGTTATCAAACACAAAGCCCAATAAGGAGAATTTTTTTGATTGTTCACCTTTTCTTTTTTTTCTTTTTTTTTCTGTATCTAAGATAGGAAGTGTGGTGATAGAATAATGTGGATTGACATTCGGTCGGGTTCTGTGCAGGTATATCTTTTGGTGCATACACATGAAGTTAAACTGAAGGGTTTGGAGGGGAATGAGTCACCTGACCAAGAGACGGACTTGGATGAGGGAAGGCTACCTGATTTATCTTGTGGCAGGCATGACTTACAAAATAAAAGAAATGTTGTCGGAGATGAGGATGAGAGAATGGTGGAGGATGAAGCGATTGAGAGAATTGATGATCTAGGGGTTGAAACTGACACAATTCAGGATAAAAAATTAAAGAAAGATGGTGGATATATCTCTACAGAGACTCGTCCAGGAGTTCACTGGGACATATTCCGCCGGCAGGATGTTTCAAAACTAATTCTTTATTTGCAAAAGTACTGCAAGGACTTTGGGAAGTCTGAAAATATTGGAAACCACTTTGTAAGTTTGTCCACTTAGTCTCACAAGTCTACTTTTGTGTTAGGCTAACACTGATGGCTTCTGTGAAATGAATGTTATTGATCTTTTTATGTGGATACCAGGTGACACATTCTCTTTGTGAGGGAACGGTTTTCTTGAGTCTGCATCAAATTAGAAATTTGAAGGAAGAATATGGTGAGAAACATTGGCAATTCTCTCTCTTTTTTTCTTTAAAAAAAAAGATAGTTTGAGCTTATTTTGGAGGGGTTAGTTATATGACCATCTTACTGGAGTAGCACATCTTTAATCTGAAATATTTATGTTCTACACTGGCTGGAAATGTAGCTCAGTATGATGCTAAAGTCTTACAAACTATTTCTTTACTTGTATAATTGCATGGCTTATAGTCTTTTTCAGCCAAGTTTAGTTGAAACTCTGTATTGGTTGCTAATTGTTTTCTTTCTAGAGGTACTTTTTACATTTTGCTTGTTTTCACACTTTCTAAATGTGCAGTGCTGCTGTGAGGAGTTTACTTTATTCTTCTCCAAGTAACATGAATGTTGTTATGTTATTGATTTGTTGCTGTTTCTTTATGTTGATAACGTTGAATCGTGGATGCATTTTATCATGTTTACATTTTTGTTGATAATGCAGAGTTATGGATCCATTATATATTTCCTAAATGGAAACTATTACTGTGTCTTTTTCAGGAGTGGAGCCATGGTCGTTTGAGCAGCATTTGGGGCAAGCTGTCTTTGTCCCTGCTGGATGCCCTTTCCAAGTGAGGAATCTTCAGGTAAACATTTTGACTGATTGTCTCCATCATTGGACATTAATATAATTTTGTATGTCTTTGTTTTTTCCTAAATCAAGGTAATTCTAAATATCTTCACTTTTGAATGATGAAAAGAATCAAATATAAATCTGAGCACTTCAAACTGATGGGCGACAATGGACCATTCCATACATCGAATAGTCTATTATTTGTCTGTTGTTGCCTGTTAGATCACTCGTTTAAAATGGAAATCAAACATACGTTTTTCTCTTTGGGAGATGTAATTTCTTGTATACTATGGTATAGAACAATTATTTGCATTAATTCATTAAAGAGCTTGGGCAATGTTGGTTAATGAGGAAAAGTATTGTTATAAGATAGAGCTTGGTCAGTAGGTGAAAAGTTTGTCATTGGACAAGAAGCTTCATTTTCAAGACAAAAAGCAGAATGTGAAGAAGAGAACAAGAAAGAGAGAAAAGGGAAAAAAAAAGGAGAGAGAACCGATTTTGTTAGTTGTGATTCACTGTAAACCCCTTCTTGAATTTGTAGATGGAATTTGAAAGAATCTGGGTTATTGGCTTAAGTCATAATTCCACTGAAACTCTGGCATTTATTTTATTCATTGTATTTTCTTGCATGAATTTGCAGTCCACAGTTCAGCTGGGTCTTGATTTCTTATCACCTGAAAGTGTGGGGGAGGCTGCTAGATTAGCTGAGGAAATTCGCTGTCTTCCAAATGACCATGAAGCAAAAATTCAAGTTTTGGAGGTCAGACAAAGGGAATTTTCCTTAAAAGTATCAAATGCTTCCTTTTTCTTGAAGTTTTTTAAATTGTATGCATTTGTGACTTTTCTTCCAATTGTTTATTTCTTGTCCAGTTTATCTCAATAGATTTTCTTAATTTTGTACTGGATCTGGCCACAGGTTGGAAAGATATCATTATATGCTGCTAGTTCAGCCATTAAGGAAGTGCAGAAATTGGTGCTTGATCCTAAGTAAGCAAATCAGACCTAAAATTTGCCTAGTGTTTGTTAAATCAATATATTGGAGTTCCAATATTCTTGATCCTTCTAGCTAAGAAAGAGAAATGAAATGATATTATCATTGATTCATTGGCCTGATGTTTAGGGCTTGGAGGCTACGCAAATGGGGATTACTTCATGTTGTTGATTGATTATCCTCTTGTTCTTGTTATACCTATGTCATCCCTTTTATCTGTGCTATGCACCTTTTGCAGGAATGCTAAAATACATCTGTTTCGTCTTGCAGGCTTGGTGCAGAGATTGGATTCGAGGATCCTAATCTAACAGCAGCAGTTTCTGACAACTTGGAGAAGGTTTCTAAGCAAAGAGAGATAAGTTGTGCTTGAATTAGTGTACAGTAATTGTAATTTAGATATAGGAAATTGATTTTTAATAGTATATGGTGCTTGGTTAAATTTAAATGTATAAATGTATTTATATGTAATATCATGTAATGTTAGTTGCTCTGGATTTCTAGCTGTATTGATTGTTTACCTTGTTTTTCAGTCATTGTGGCAATTGTAACGTCATTGGAGATAAATGAAAGAGAATAGTTCGGCATATAGCCTGGATATCATATTTGCTTTTACTGCTATAAACAGGAAACCTTTCGGAACTAGCTGTCGAGAAACATCAAATCGCTTAAAACTAGATAGCCTGTGGAATGTGAGTGTTTCTGTTAGTATTTCACACTAAATGTTATATCAAGACACCAGACTGAATGATTCTGCAATTCTGTGAAAGTCCGGTTCGATATTTTGCCATGCAGATTCCGGTGCTTGAGCATTTAAGGTATATAACCTGCCGCCACGAGCACAGCAGACAGCTACATTATGCCTCTGAAACAGGGGGCTTTCAACTCTGAATTCCAGCTCATAGTAATTGACATTCTTTGAAGGATCCTCTCGTAAGCTTGATTTTATCAAAGTTCCTTTCAGGTCTGACCGTCGACCGAATGCCGTGATCGTTTTCACCAATGCTTCACCCACTTCCTTTGGTCCGCCAAAGGCTTCGATCCTACAGTATGTAGATAGCTGTAAAATTAGTTTTAAATATTGTTAAGAGTTGAAACTAAAAATAACAGAAGAAAAAACTCACGAAAAGTCAGGAGGAACTGATGACACAATGACACTAACGTTGAGCTCGCCACTTGAACCGGGTGGGCCAAACGCAACAACTGGTTCATTTACGTTGTTGCGCCGCCGATCACTTAATTTGACATTATTATTTAAAGGAGGTGGATCGAGTGATCTCTCAAATTCTTTCTTCTCAACTGCTCGATACAGTAGCGTTTGATCTCCAACCCAATTTGATGGATATACGAATTCTGAGCATTAAAGTTAAGAAAAAGGATACAAAATTTCTTCAGCTTTCTCTGCAACCGAACAGATGGAACTAGAGACAAACGAAATTAAATTCATAATGTGAAATGAAAGTAACTTACTAACCGAATCCTTCATTAGTTTGAATGCAACGGCTATACCCTCCAATTGGATAAAGCACATCAAGCTTAAGATTCCGACCAGTTTCCGGTGATACCCCAAGTAGAAAACTTGTAACTCCACCAAAATTTGCACCGACCGCCACTAAAGAAGCTGAACCAATACCAACAAGTAGTCGCCGCCTAAAATTTGACGCCAACGGAGCGAATTGCTCCGCGGGAGGCCTCGCCATTTCTTGGAAACTCTCTTTCCTTTCACCTGAGGATTTTGTCATGTAAATCCGGCTATAGATTGAGACGTTTTTGCATGCATGAAGATGAAGGTCGTTTTGCAATGCCATGAATGACCAGTGTTTAGTTGACAATTGCAGGACCAGAAGACATATCTTGGTGGTGGTTAATTTTTTCTGACTAGAAGATATGCTTACAGCTACACAAGAGATGACCCTTTTGTGGGCAGAATTTTTTGCAGTCCAAAAATAAATATGGGCTAAGAATTTCACTTGCAACATTATCTTTGAATACACGTGGGAATAGAAAAGAAAGTAAAGATTTTAGGTCTTGAATCAAATCAAATATTATTCATTTTATGTTATTTTTTAACACAATGATTGCGTGGGTACTTATCCCATAGCAATTAATTAAAAATAAATTAATTGAAATATCCATATTTGTATAGGCTAAAATATTTATCCTCTTTGCCCTTATATGAATAAAAAAAATATTCAGTAATTAAAAAATTCATTTTCTCTCTATCAAAGCCTGGAATTAGTCAAACCTATAGCATTCGGACAGCACGTTGCTGGACAAAAAAAAAAAAAAAAAAGTATATTTTCCTATGAATGTCTTTTATCATTCCATGTGCAACTCGTAAGTCTTACTGTTTATGATAAGCCCCTCGCTGTTTTTGATAATTTACCCGTTGCCACTTAGTATAGTACCGTTTAGTATTAATTAACGGTTTCTGATAAGTAACTTGCCGTTTCTGGGAAGCACACGTGATCATCCAACGAGTCAACTACTATTCTTTCGCCTGTTGCTTGGTTCAGAAAGCGCGACTCTTTTTCTCCTACGAACTGTCGTTAATTCTCGAGGAAAACAGAAACTGCCATTGTTACAAATTCCATAAGCTAAGCACAGAAAACAAAACAAAGAAATATATTTAAATTTTTTTTTCTTTTTTTAAAAGTTCATTTTACTCATATTAAATTGCTAAATTTGAGCAAAAAATCCTCGTGTTCTTGCTCTTTAGCAAGCGAGGTTGATACACGACAGAAGGAAAACGTTTTTTTTTTTTTTTTTTGAAGTACATGGAATTCAATTATACAAAAAAGGACTAGCTAGCTAGATGTTTTTGAATAATTTTATTTTTTCAGATATCCCACATGGGTTTTTCCAATGCTGCTGCTTGTTGCTCGAACTGACCCAACCCTTGAATTCTTGGATGAGCCATTCCTCTAAACTGATTCAGTTCTTGTTTTTGATGTTCCTGAAAAATACTCCTCTGTCTTGATCCTCCTACTCCCAAGAAATCAACAGTAGTCATCACATCCCCACTAAATCTTGATAACCCACTTCGAATATAGCTATTATTGTTCTTATTATTGCTATTTTCCTGCTCAATATTCTTGAATAATGCATTGTTTTGTTCTAAAACCCCATTGAACATACCCAAATCATTTGCAGCCGTCAAATATCCACCATTGTTGGCACGTGTCACTCGATCATCATCACCAAATGTTGATGGTGCCATGCTAGTAGAAGTGAAAAAGCTCTTATGGGTAGTCATAGTAGGAGAGTTCAAGTTAGTATTAGTTGTAGTTACACCCATTTGAGCTGCTTTTTGTAGCAAAGCAGTTGCAGACATTGAAGCAGACCCAGCTGCCAATAAATTCCCATTTCCTTCAAAACTTGTCGATGATGAATTGGCATTTAATTGAAGGGAAGATGAAGAATTATTACTTGACATTATCATATTCCTTGCACCGCCAAATAGGGTTGCTGATGAGGGTTCTGGTGGCAATGGCATGAGTTCAGGTGGCAGAGACAACGGGATTTTTGTGTCAATATGATTGAAGTTTGGGGATAATAAGGTAGATTGATCTTCACTGCTGTTTATAGGCATTGATATAAGGTCTGGTCCAATAGTATTATTATTAATATTACTGTTGGGAATTAATATTCCTTGGTTTGCTTTATTATTTTCTTCTGTTAGGGCATCACAAAATGCCCTATGAGTGATGAAGCTATCCCTCCTGCATTGTAATCTAACTTTAGTTAACCTAATTAATTAGTTAATCTATATATAAACACACACATTAATCATTATTATAATAATATAATACTAATTATCGACCGTCCAAAGCAAATTATAATATGCATGGGACCACAAGGACTTTGATACTTCGATTAGTCAGTTTGATATGATGAAAAACTTATACTAATTAAACTGACTGAACAAAAATTTTAAATAAGAAAAAATGACTATGACTTTGTTAAGTAAAATAATGATTTCATAGTTGTCAAACAAAGACCCACACCAAACCTAATTAAGTAATTATTATGTATGAATATGATCAAATCAATGTGCTATGCCAAATTAATTAAACCAACGTTCTAATCCTTTGTTCATGAACTATTATTAATTAATTCGCATAAAGACTCTAACTAATTCAGCTATTTAACAATTTAAATTCAATTAAATTAAGAAATATTAGTACAAACCTGGAGAAAATGGTGCCACAGTCACATTTGTACTCCTTAGTGCCGCAGGTCTTGGAATGAGCTTTCCAATCAGATTGAACTGCATATTTCTTAGAGCATTTGTCACATTTCCATTTCTTTTCCCCATGTTTTCGACAAAAATGCTTCTTAATACCGGTAAGATCACCTAATGCTCGAGCCGGATTGTGATGAACACAAGAAGGTTCTGGACAAACATAAACCCTTTTCTTTATTTCAGTGCTCGTTCTTTGCCTGAGCTTCCATGGTAGGTTATGTCCTCTACGATGCAACTGCAGATTTTGGTCTCTCTGGAAGCCTTTATTGCAAATTTCACACACAAATCTGTTTGTAGCCAATAGGGTATTTGGTGACAAAGCAATAACTTCTGCACTAGGGTCTGCATATTCAAAAAAAAAAAAATTAAGTAAATGGCGATTAGTTCTGCACGATGTATCCCTCATTATTTCCGAGTTCCGTAGAGAGACTGTTTCTATTGCTCGAATACATGATCAAGGAATATATGTATGTTTTAGATTTGCCAGAAACAGTTAAAAAACAAAAACAAAGAAAAAGGAGTCAACAGTTAAATGCAATTATTGAGATCCCAGCCAATAATTGAAGTCTCTTCAACCACTTATATAACCATTTTTTACTGTTATTGCTTAATTTTTATTTTTATTTTTTAAAATTAACTCTGGAAAAACTAATAAAAGTACCGACAAAGAAAAGGGGAAAAAGGGAAATCGGAAAATTTTTTTATGGCTCTCTTTTGAATTCAGCCCAAGCTGTAAGTGTAATCACATGGTTTTTGGTTTTGTTGTATATGATCCAAAAAGATAATACATCTAATTAGTATGTGTTGTGATTCCTGACAAGTTATGTCGGATGTATGAATCTTTTGTTTCCATCGATTTGAATACATAAAAGAATAAAAGAATGAACAAGTTCTGAAACATATACATGTACTCACCCTTTCAAGAACTAATTAAAAATAATAAACAGAAAAAAGATCAGAAAAGAAAGTTAATATTGAAGGTAATATCATTTAAAAAAGAATACATATAAATTAAATATACCTGGATTTCCTGGTAAGTTTCTCTTCTTCTTAACTGGCTGTTGAGCAGTTGAGCCATTGCTGTTGGTTGCAGTAATAGCTGTAGCAGTGCTTGAAGCTATGGAATTTAAGTGAGGAACTTCTACTTCTCCAACACCTGCAATATTATTATTCCCAGAAGAGAAACTTCCACCTTCACCTGTGATATTTGACATTGAAAGAGAAAGAAAACAGAATAAATAAGTTCGATTTTGTTTGTTTGGGTTGAAAACCCTTTTGTCTTTCTTTCTCTTAAATTTTCTTCCACCAAACTCTCTTGTTTCTTTTCTAAATTTGCTTATTGGTTTCTTGTTGCTCCCCAAAGAAAGAGATATTGTTTACTGATAAGAAAACAAAAACGTAGAAACTAGGGATTTGCTGTGGGTAGAGGAAGACAAAAACCAGGAAATTATCCTTCTTTTCTGGTGGAGAGAAGAGAGAGTTTCTGGCTGTCATAAGCACTGCATATGAGAACATCTATTGTTTGGATGTGTATTGTAATTAATTATTAATATATGCTTTATATAATAGTACTCTTTTGATTTATATGCCCTTGGCTTTGTTGGGTATTAATGGATTGGCCTTCTTCTATCTCAATTCTTACAATTATAATCTTTTAATTCAGAGAAAATATTTATTATTTTCTCAAATCATAAGTTGAACAATTAATATATATTTAAATTTTATATTCTTTCTCTAATATAAATAAATTGATTTCATTACTACAAATGTCTTGACAAAGCACTTATTAACAAAATTTTAATTAGAGTGATAAGCAATTTTAATCCATACAAAAATAAAATTAAAAATTTAATTTTTTCGATATCTCACACTTTTCACGTTGACGAGAACGCTAACCAAAAATAGTTATGGAGGAGAAGTAATTTGGAACTTGCGTGTTTAAAAATTAAAAAAAGAAAAACTTTAAATGGAAATTTTTTTACAGTAAATTTCGTGTCTAGCAATAGTAAGTTTAGTTGGCCGATGAGATGGCATCTCCATCATCTCAAAATCAGAAGACAACGATTATGGAATAGCCGCCGAAAGGAGGGAAATTACGAAAAGGGACTAATTTGCATTTGTCACGGACTCACAGGCGCGCATCAAAGTAGAATCTTTCTCGAAAAGAACCCAACAGTAAATACAAAAATTCTCCATGTTCACGTGCATAACTACATAAAGATGAATAAAGCCAACCAGTCATGTTTCACTCCAAATCCAGGGTTAACCTAGTCATTACACTTTTGCTCAATGACGTTGATGTCTCTCCATGTTAATTTACAAGGCTTGCGCGAGAGAGAAATGGGATAATTTTTTGTTAGATGCAAAGAAAAGAAAATTCAAATTCTTCTATTGATTAGGATTTAAAATTATCTCCAACGGTTCAAAATTTAAAATTATTATTAAGAGGGTGCTATCTGAATATTCTCTCCATCCTGAGCAAGCCAATGGTAGCGTCATGTCTATGTAGTACGAAGTACCTAAATGTCCAATCACCTCTTATATTTTGACCGTTTCAGTAATTCATATATCATATATATACAATAAATAATTATTTAATTCCCTAAGTTTCACGTCTAAAGCTACATAAATAATTATAGAAAAAGATTTATTTTCACCCAAAAAATCTAATGATGTAATATCAAATAATTATAATTTTGTCTATTTACAAGTTATAATGGGGAATTAATATACATCCAATATGTAATGTCAAATCTGCATGGTGATTGGACTGCTGCATGGGTAAAATTTTGCAACAGCAATCATGTGCAGTCCTGGGGGGTGTTTTGGTCCTTTATTATTAATTCTTGAAAAGGTGAAAGCCTGAAAAGATGCTCGTCCCTAAATATATGTATGTATGGGGGTGGGGATGGATGCATCAAGCATCGAGGATGTCAACTAATTAACTAAAACCAGAATTAACTTCATTTAATTAATTAATTAATTATAGTACAAGATAAGGATTAGCCTTAACAATTTCAAGATCAACGGTTAGTTGATAGAGATACTTATGATTATGAACTCTCATACGTAGGAGATGGATTAAGAGTAATTAAATTACCTGTTAATAGACAGATTAGGAGTAATTCAGTGGTTAATTTGGAGGAATATTTTAATTAGGGTTAGACCAATTTCAGCTAAGTACGTATGTATAAGGCATGGACAAGTGTGTGTGTGTCTATAAATGTATATACATCTAAAAGAGACAGAAAGGTTAAGTGGACCCACACCTATAAAACAATTAATGATTCTAATTTCTATCCCCTAACTTTTTTTAATTTGAATTTTTTATGTTTATTTCAAATATGAAAAACTCATCCACTTTCAACAAAATCACCCTTTCCATAAGTTTATCCCTCTAATTTCAGATTTTGCTATTTATTTTTTTAAAATACTAATTACTGGATAATTATTATTATTATTATTATTTTGTTTTTGGGTTGTCAAGGCATTATTAAACACAGACATAGACATTATTAACTTTCCCTCTTACCAAAATCTTGAAATTTTATGACCCGAAAGGTCTGCATGGTAAATTTGGTGAAACATGCACATGCATATTAGGGCATTGCGAGAGATCAACTCGGAATCACTCAAAAGAGAGAGGTTAGATTAGAGGTTCTCATTTCATCATCAAATCATAAAATAGCTCTGTTAGTGAAATGATTAACAAGGAAAAAAAAGCTAATACATCACGCATGCATTGCATTAAGACACTTAAAAATTACATATAATTAATTAAATATACACGTGGCAGCTATTGCAACAGAGCAACCAATTTTTTCTTCTATAATAATCATTTCTAAGGTTGAATCATAGTTCAAAAAGTTGTATGCTTGCTTTCTAGCTATTCTCTCAATCTCAGAATTACTATTTAATCGCTTTTTAAAATAAAATTAGCTCCCAGTGTGAAAATCAACTGTGATATATAATTATATCACAGTAAGACAGTAATTAGTGGAATTTTACCCCGAAATTAACCTATGAGGTAAATTGATTGAGGGATTGAGGACTAAATTAAGTATCCTGGCAAGTACTTCCTTCTGAGAAGTTGAAGCAACTTTAGCACAAAAGGGTGGTAGGAAGATGGCGGTATAAAAATTAAAATTTGAAAAAAAAAAAATTTTAATAAATAAAGCAAATTGCTTTCAAGATCACAATTACTGCCTATCATGAGTTTAACCAAACATTAACAAAGTAGTAGGTCCAACTTAAAGCAATGATCGATATTTCTTGATCTTTTCATGAATTTTAACCCATATTTTAAATTAATTAATTAATTCAATAAATAACAAGTGAATTTAACTCATATTTTTATTATTATTATTACGATAATTAATTTCATTTAAACATTTCAAGGATTAATAAATAATATTTTTTCAATATAATAAAAACATTATATTGAAAATATCTTTTGTTTACATTCAATTGTAGTCCATTAATTTTAAGTTAAAATAAATAAATTCATATTCGTTTAATTTAAATATTTAATTACCTATATGTTTTGATTAGGGAAAGGCATGGGCCCCATGATTTTACCTTTGATTATTGGGCCCAATGATTGGAGGCAATGACAGATGTACCCACTTTACTGTCTAAATAATTGATAATCTCATCCCGAGTTCTTATATTGTTTTCAAATTAAAGAAAATAGAGAACACGTGGGTTGCACCAAGTCCAGATAAAACTAGTTTCCTGATATTAATTTTCTCTTATATTTATAAAATCCTATTAATTATAAGTTTTAAATAATAATAATCTATAATAAGAGGGAGTTTTGTGTCTTTTCAGTAATTGATGGAGACAAAAGGAGTAGCCAAAGTGAAGAACGGTGTTGGGTTGGTCAGTCCCTAGAACCGAAAGTACACAAAAAGAGAGATTGCTTCCTCCTTTGAAGTCTCCCATTTCAAACGCAAGGGAATTTCAAAGAATTAGTCAAATACTAAATGATTTTATCATCTTCTATAGGCTCTGGAGCAGACTAGTTCTTATCCTTTTGAATTTTTGTTTCGTGTATATTATGTTTTTGTTTGTTCATATGTAATACGCGTTTTTTAACAACCCATGAAAAGCAATTGGCTGCCCAATTCCAATTGTCAAAAGATATGCAACTTTAACTAACTATCATGATAAACTTGTCAGGCGTGCGTAATGAGAAGAAGTTGCTCAATCAATACATTTGCAGGTAATTTCCAAACTTTGTCAGGATCTGAAATTTTGATCTACTTTCATACAAGGCAGACATTTGACTAATTGACAGTTCAATGGCAAAAATTCTATTACAATTTGCATCTTATGGCAATGAAATTGCTAGTGCGAACTGTGGAAGCTGTCGCCTGTGCAACATGCAGAATAAATTTCAATGCTTAATTATTCTCCACGGGACTTAAATCGTACTACTATATAAACCACCAGTAAATGAAATTGTCAGAAATGAGAACTACTGGAAGTATGGAGTTCATACTATCAGGGCATTGTAATCTTCTGCCATCTGAAAATCTGGAGTTGTCAATGTGATATCATTTTTAATATCCATTTGGAAGGCACCACGATATACAAAAGTATTGTCTCCACTATTTAAGAAAACTATGGCGAAATGCAAATGCAGTATGACAACTTGACAAGTAATGAGATAGAATTGCAGGCGTTGTGCCTGTAGGTAAGCTGTCTTTGTCGACAGCAACGTGCTCCTGTATTTATATTTATATTTTGCTCGGTGAAGGCCAAACCAGATGTGATAACATATGTAGTTCACCGGTAATAGAGCAAGAGTCTCTTCGGCAATGATAGCAGCTACTTCAGGCCATTCTTCTATAACAATTGGAATTTTCATGTCAAAATATAACAAAAAGCATCTTACTAGCTAGCAGTCCTCAAACTTCAAGACAGTAAGCGTCTGTGGGCATCCCTACTAACTAGTTAGCAGTTTTATTTTGTTAAGTCATGAGTTTGGTCGACACTATCTTTTTTGTTAAAAGCCTCAATGGTATCCCTTTCCTTAGCTTTCACAATGACAGAGCCAAAATTACCACGACTTGATGTTACTTTGACTTTGCTGTCAACCCCATGGGACAAGGTGGAGAACGGGATTTCTGATGTATGAATCTGCATGCTCTTTTGCCTCTTCACTCCAAAGAATCCACATTCAATAGCTTCCAATGCTCTTGTGGTCAAAGGTCTGTTTCTAGTGCTTTGTCTTCTCCGATTCAAATTAGCTTGCTCTACTTCAGGACTAGCATCAACAGAGGCGCTCAATGCCTTGGGTTCAGGCTTATCTGAATTGGAAGAAAAGCATGTATCATTGGCATGTGCTCCCTGTCTGCTCTCCACATCCACCACTGCTGGTTCATCATATTCAAATTCCAATGGAACTTGGGGCAGGTTCAGGTCAATCAAAGATGGGGTTTCACGTTTCACATTTTCCCCATTAGCTGTTTCCATACCAAAATAAGCTGCGCCTAGCATGTCTCTGGTGCTTTCTTCTAGGGTGTCTTCGGCTGATGAAGCAGTTAATGATAATTTCTGGGAGTGACTATTATGACAGATATTGCTGCCTTCCCCTTGTGAGCTCAAAGCACAACAAGACCCTTCTAGTTTTGATCCCAGGCTAACAGAAAAATTTTCCATGACATGATTTAACTCAATATTGGAACAAGCAGTTAATCTCCGTCGTTTGACAACAGGAACTAAATTATTCGAGTGGCCAGATCTTGATCTTCGACTAAATTTGTGCTTTATAGTCCTTGCTGATTGATATTCATTTGGCACATTGTGATTATCCTTGAGGCTTTCTACCGATTTGTTCTTGACATCTCGTTTTAGGGTCTTCTGTTCCAAGCCACTGCTATTGATCACATCCTTACTGTGGTTGGATTTGTGGACATTCTTTTCCCCACTTGATGGAGTTCTGGTTGCATCTGGCATATGTCCATCCAGTGAATCCTCTTCACCTTTTACTGATGAAGCGTTCACTCCAGAAGCAACTATGTCGGCTGGTGAATATCTCAGCTCTCTCACCTTTGATGATTTTCCAGCATGGATCAAACTTGTATCCACAATAGTGAACTTTGTACGGTTTGAAGCATAAGCATCACTCTTTTTTTCACAACAGCTAACACTATTGCTATTCTTTCCACCTTCCGATGGCATGTGAACAGCATTTATCTTATTGTTGCCCACTGAGTTATCCAGAAAGATCATCTCAATGCTACTCGAAAGGGTTGTAAATAAGGATTTAACTTTCAAATCATCAGGTGCATATCTCATTTCCCTCATCTTGCATAATTTTCCTCCATCAGCCAAACCAGAATCGACAACAGTGAATCTCACGATGTTCATATTGTAACTAGAAACTCGAGGTTTGAGGTAACGATTAATTTTTCGACTGGATGGATCATCCTGGCCTGATGGTACTTCAGCAACCCACTTGTCCTCATCATTGCAGCTGCTACCTCTAGCTTCTTCAGTTTCAAGTTCAATAAGTTTTGGTTCAGATGCCACCTTGTTCAGAACATCACTAACAGAATCGAAATAGTGGTTACCTTTTACAAGTTTCCTTTTTGAGAACTTTTTAACACCAGGAATGAGAAACACTAGACAGTGGTTGGAACCTACATAACCCTGATTCTTTGGTTGCTCAGAGTGCCATCCTCTAGCCAGTAAACGGGGCCAAACAGCTTCCCAGAATATATCATTACAACGAGCCTTACTCAAACGGATGCCCCCAGTCAACAGCTTCATTATGTCACCAGAAGTCAGAGAGGAGCAAGCTTTGCCAATTGGGCAACCAGAAAACAACGGATTGCTTTTTGCAGGTTCCATGGCAATACTCGTCAGATCTTCCTTCCCCTTACCAATTCGAATAGAATCTACAAGAGCTTGAATGCCAACAATGGCCTTCAAGTTGGATACATAATCTTCTAGAGAAATTTTATCCTCTGAAAATGATGTAGACACCTGATGTCAGTTCACCAGAAAAAATAAGGTGAGACATTGGGATTTTCTGTCAAACAATAACAAATATATTTAGCAGCATGCCTAAAAGGGAAATGTTTAGTAACCAGAAAGAACTCTATCTATTACAAAGATTTCAATGTTTTTGTGTTCCCCAGTCCGAATTTGACATTATGGACCGTGAGGCTGGGTTATATAAATATTTTTTACTATTGCAAGAAATGGAATATAGCAGTACCAGTTACAGAAGATAATTCTAAAGCATGGATTCAGCAGTACTGAAGTTTTAGGAACTTCAGGTCTATAAGGAGGACAACCCAGATTTGAACAAAGCCACAAATTTTGAAGAAAGGGAGCAAGAAAAAGAAATGAATGACTGTTAAATAAAATAGAAAAAAGAGTACTTCCTTATGCATGTCATTAGTTCTCCAGATGAGTATAGCATATCAGAGAAGGCAACAGCTTGTATACCCTACAACTTAAGCAGTGAAAATATAAACCAGAGAAATCCTATGGGACTCCGAAAAGAATTTGCTTGGAAACAATGCTTAAGAAGTTAAGACTTGGTCTAGCCAATTTTATCCTAAATCAAGTAAAAGCTTTTGCCCCTCATTAAATAGTGAAAAAGTTCAGGCAACTACCTTGAAAATAATTTTGAATCATTATGCTCTTGCAAAGAAAGATAAAAGCAATTCAAAACTTTTCCTAATAACTGAAAATACCATCTGAGTAAATCGTAAGAGCACTATGTGTATATTTGTCTATTTTTAAAAAATTTTAGCACTTATACTATCACAAGCATAAAATAGGAAATTAAGATAACATACATACAAAAAGTATTTTTATACAGAAGAGACACAACAATGCAGTTGTTTCTTAGAATGATGAAATTTGAGTTATTTACAGTAAAAGATGGCAATGAGGAAGAAACAATGACACAAAGTAGCAATAAATGGAGAGAGACCTTTCAGCATGTAATGCAAATGAAACAGCATTTCTCTTTGCACAAAGTGCAGAAGAAAACAGTCATGCATTTTATTCCAATGACAGGTACCTCTTCTGCATATGCATCCATGATCACAGATAAAAGAATTTCATACTGAAAACAAAAATATCTAGTGCAGCATTGAATTTTGAAGCACCTCCAGAAAAGCATTTTGAGAATGCTCAGGGACATGGGACTGCAAACGGGAGAGCAGTTCATGTTGCCTCCACCCTGTAAAAATTTTCTGACCAAAGATGCATTTCTTGCGTTTTGTCTTTCGGCAATCTGACCATCTACGGTATCCATCAGACCTGTAAAACTCACCATAATAAAAAGATAATATTTCCCCCATTTTTTTGTTCTCCATGAATCTCTCTATCTGAATAAAATTTTTTCCAAATATATATAAACCAAGAATGAGACTATCAACTTCGGCATCTGTCCAAGGGAGATTGAATGAACCAGGAACAGGATAATAATGTTTGCTCTTATGCAGCTGAGGTACATTAGCCTTCCTTGCTACCTTGGTTCCAAGATTTGCTGGTTTTAATTCTATTTGACCATCCACTCCAAGATCCAATGATTCTGCTTTTTGTCTTGAACATTTACTCTTCAGTATGTTATTCTTTCTGCTAGTTTTGGATTTGGTCGATTGACTTGCATGGACTGGATCATCAGGGTTGCTCATTCGGCGCCCTTTATCCTCTCTGTTATTTATTTTATTATGAATCCAAGCAATTGGGATGGGCAAACCCATTAGAAAGTATTGAGAACCATCAACTATGACTTCTGAATCAAAAGAGTCTTCAAGTTCTGATATCATGGGAGGAATTTCTGCCTGATACTCGTCACCAACTCGGGGATTTACCTCTGGATCTCCAGATATGCCACTTATCTTGGGAGAGCTTGGAAGAACTAACTGCTCATAGGATGATTCTTCAATAGAACTGTCATCATTCTTCAGGTGAATTGGCTCCATCTGAAATATTCATATACAATACAAATGATGAGAGCAATAAACTGAAAGTGAAAGATAGGGAAGGATATCATGAATTGGATTAATTATGAAACCAGGTACAAATTCACCAGATTTTACGTGAGTTAAAGCACACCAATCCAAAAGTAACACCAAAAAGCAAACAAACAGACTACATAAATGGTTGAAAGCATCCTCTATCCTAATCTTTTTTAAGATGAGCCAACATGTCATGGTTCCAACTGTAATCCATGAGGCTTAAGTTCTGACGACAAGCATTAGTGTTTTCCCTAATTAGGAAACTTTGCTTAGGCTAAGAACGATACATATAGAACAATGTCAAGAACTATTTGAGTTCACACTCATCGACAAACCTGTAGATAGAAAAACAAGTGATTACGGGCTAAAATTTTCTCTCCCACCAGAAATACCATTATTGTCATTTCCAGATTCCATGTTTGAACTAGAACAATTATGACAAATAAGAGTAAAGTCCTTAATAATTGCAGCATAAATAAATAAATATAAATATTAAAAAGACGACAAATTTTAATCATCCATAAGTCTAACGCAAACTAATATGAAACTACCACTATCCCAGAAAATAAGAGAAATTCTCAATCATTAACAACCTATATTGTAAAAAGACAGCATTGGCATCACGCAACAAAACCCAAAAACCAGATTGTTAGAAAGAATCACAATGATTATCATTTTCAAATAGAGAAGTCAGTCTCACCTCTCACTAGGGTAAGCATGCTCAATCTATTTGCACATTTATCTAAAACAGATATTTATATACTTGATCACCAATAAAACCCATATACCAAATAAAACAACGCTGATAAATCATAGAGGTTTGAGGATACCAACCCAGATCAAATTAAACATTTACAGATCCATTTTACCAAAGGTTCAACTTCAAGAGCTAATAAACATGCTCAAAAAACAGAAAGAATCAGCAAAAACAGTAGAAGCAATCGTAAATAAAGATCCAGGAAACTAAGCGAGCAATATACCACGATAACAAGCAAAGTTCTTCTCAAAAGCAGACAAACTGATAATGCTAAAGCCAAGCATTGCTAAGTTAAAGCCGATACAAAGAATTGATGTGATCCCACCAACAATTAACTTGTTTCAATGCATAGCAACGATATAAAGAACAATACTAGAAGATAGAGAAATATCACGTCAAATATAAAAGTGCGTATGGAAGAAACCAACACTGAGTATAGATTGAATGTTCACTAACAACAATGGAAGTGCCTGGAATATCAAAGACAACGTGAAATCCACAACCTGTTAAAAAAACGGGACTTTCATGTTATGCTCTAATACATCCATCATCAAACTTTGAAGTTGAAGACACCAAAGCCACAACAAGAAAAAACAGCACCAAAGATTTGAAGAAATAAAGAAAAGATACCTTGTTTAAGCCAGTTTAAGTTTAATGGGTAGTTTAAGGGACAATTCAAGGGGCTTAGAGACGAAGCAAGAAAAGCGAAGTCCTCTCACAGTATAGAGAGATAGAGGGCTCGATACGGGTAGAGGAAAAAATGTTAGTGTTGTGTCTCTAACAAAATTTATGTACAAGGGGAAAGAAACGTATGAAAATATTTTGATACTTGTAAAATTCTAAGAGGGCCAAACTTGAGTACTAGAAGTGGATCATAATGTATTTTTGGAAAATTTTGACTTTTTTGGTATTAAAATTTTGATTTAATAGAATGATTAATGATAATTTGTAGGATTTATTTTATATTAATTTGGCATTTTAAGCAAATAAATATCATTTTGGTAGACTAATTTCTTTATGATTTTCAGGAGGTAATATATGTTAATAATAGTAATAATAATAATAATTCGAATGGCATGGGATGATAAGTATCTTTTCTCCCTTAATTATGAAATTCGGGTTCAAACATCCTAGATATAGAATCTTGTCAAATATTTGAGAGAGAATATTTTTTCCTTTGTGGATCGGTCCAACGCGAATTCATATTAATCGGAATAATGGATTTTAGAAAAAATAATAATATATATATATATATATATATGAATTACATAATGATGATTACGACATAAATCTCTTCCTTTCAATTATTTTTTTATGGAAGCATTATTTTATAATTAACAAACTTTGCCTAAGTGGTATTAAATTCTGTCTTTAAATATTGTACACCAAAATATAGCTCAACGATAAATATATATATATATATATAATCTAATAATAGATTAAGGTTCTATTCTCTTCCCCTACTCAAAAAAAAAAAAAAAAAGAAAGAAAAGAAAATTCGTCTCTGAGTATTTGTGAGCTTAGAAGTATTATTTAAAACTAATTTTTTATGACTGTAATAAATTTTTTATTTCTTCTGTATTGGAAGATGCTTTTTAAGTTAACGTAAAAACTCAATAATGAAAAAGAAAATTAATGAAACATATTTATTTAGTAAGAACACAATTAAAATTATCTATATTTTTCGATGTGTGATTAGGATTCGAGGGGATTTGATCGATTACCTGAGGTTGTTTGCTCGGGAGAAAGGCCTCTCGTCACATGAGATTAGGCTTAGTGCTTCTTTTGGGCCCAACATACGCGCATGGTCTGACTGCTCCGGCCCAAAATGGAGATAGAATTAACAATTTTATTTTTATATTTTTTTCAAAATACATGATTTATATATATATATATATATATATATATATATATATATTCTTTTATTTTGCAGACAACAAGGGGAAACACTAGCACAGTTTAATAGTTTATTACGGTCTCCTATTCCTTACTCTAAACTGACAGACTGTCACCAGATTGCCTTAGCGGTAGCTGACAGTCCTGATGGAAAACCGAATCCCGGCGTCACACTGTTCAAGTCAACGCTTTATTTGAGATTTTGTTAGTATTTTAGAGGCAAGGCATTAGCATCTAAGTAATAACGTTGGATTGTATCAGGAAAAATGGTCATTTCATACCAATTTTATCTCAAAATTTAAAATCTGAAAAATTTTATTTGCATATCATTTTAAGCCCAAATTTGAATATGGTTTTTTAAATCGAAATATATATATATATATATATATATATATATATATATATATATATATATATATGGGGAAGAGAGATTGACCTTCGCAGAGTTTGATGAGGAGATTCGAGCATTTTCATTAAGAAGAAAGCAATCTCTATATTTTAGATAGTTAAGCTTAAGCTTCACGATTTTCCAGCTTCGAAAAGAAAGCTCTTCAAGCAACACTTGGAGCTGGAGCTACCTATAGCTATAGTACGGATCTCCTTTTCAAGCTCAACTTGGAAATGATTCAATACTGTCTTTAATTAGAGAAGAGGAGAAAATTCAAGATTCTTGGGAGATATCCAACTCATTGTAAGAGAGTTTCAGCTCCGGCTTTCATTCTCATTACTGTAACTTGTTTCTGGGTATGTCTTATATTTACTTATATATGATCTTCTGCCTTTATTCAATTCAATTTTCTTTTTCTTTTTTTAAATATGGTTTACTGTAATCTCGACTTCTTCTGTTTGGTCGCTGGGAAAAACCAAAATGAAGCAAAATATATAAATCCTGTGTTATATTTTTTTCTGAATTTGTTAAGAGGATCGCTAGCATGTTCTTAGCAAGTACAACATTTGCAAAGATTGGAGTTAATCAAGTGACAAAACCAATTGGCAGGAGTTAAAGATGAAAATTCCATTTCAGTTGTATTTTTCCTTTCATTTTCTAAGTGTCCAAACAGTTTACTTTCATAATATGAGGCTATGTGCAATACAATGATTTTCCTGTTCTAAAATTTGGCTTATTTTGTGACTTTTTATGGATTTTAATTTGTATTAGGTCCAAGAAAAGGAGGGATTAAGTAGCAATAAAACAGGAAAATATCATTGTTCAAAGATCCCATTTGATTAAGATGGGAAGGTTATGCTTTCCAAAATGTGGATTGATGAGAATAATATGTTGGCTTCAAATCATATTAGGAGGTCTTGTTATTGTTGTAAGCTTGGCAAGTCTATACAAATTTTATAAGTTAGGGTTTTTCCTCCACAATGAAGAAATCTGCCACTATTTTTATGGGGGAAATGAAGTTTTCGAGGGGTTTGATGTTAGAGCATTGAATGATCGAATCGGCGAAGTGCTTGATAGGATGGAAAAATTACAAGAAAAGCTAGAACATTCTGTGCAAGAAATGGAGAAGCATAAAGATGTTTTGGATAAAACTAGTATCACAAAACTAGATCACAAAAAATTTTTAGAGCAGGAGGTGATTAAACCTCTCAGCAGTGCTAATCTTGCGCTAAGGCAGATTCGGTTCCCTAGGATTAGTAACTCAACAATAAAGGAAGAGCCTTTGATTAACATTTTCATTGTAGAGGAGATTAGGAAGTATATAACCCCAAAAGAAAACAGAAATGGGAAGATTAATATATATGGAAGTCAAAGAATATATAATACAATAGGGCATGCTTGTGTTTTGATGAAGAAAGAATTGGAAGAATACATGGATTATGATATTGGATCTTATTGTAAAGATGATTGGAATCTTGCTCAGAAGCTCATGGTTAGTGGGTGTGATCCTTTGCCGCGTAGACGGTGCTTAACTAGGGCTTCTAAAGTCTATCAGAAGCCATATTCGATGAACGATTCTTTATGGAAATTGCCAGATGATAGAAATGTGAGATGGAGCAACTATCAATGCAGGAATTTTCAGTGCTTATCGAGCAAGAATCCGAAGAGGGGTTATTCAAAGTGCACAGGTTGTTTCGAAATGGATAAGGAAAAAGTCAAGTGGGTAACTAATGCTTCACTTTCTGTTGATTTCTTGATTACAGATGTTCTGGCAATCAAGTCTGGAGAGATTCGAATCGGTCTTGACTTTGGCGTAGGCACCGGAACTTTTGCTGCTAGGATGAGAGAAAAAAATGTTACTGTTGTTTCTACAGCACTAAATCTCGGTGCTCCATTTAGCGAAATGATTGCACTTAGAGGTCTAATTCCTTTGTACGTCACATTGAATCAACGGCTTCCATTTTTCGACAATACCATGGATTTGATTCACACTACTGGGTTTATGGATGGGTGGATTGATTTGTTGCTAATGGATTTCATCCTCTTCGATTGGGATCGAATTTTAAGACCAGGAGGATTGTTATGGATTGACAGGTTCTTTTGTAACAGAAAGGATCTCGATGATTATTTATACATGTTTCTTCAGTTCAGGTACAAGAAACATAAATGGGTTATTTCTCCCAAGTCAAAGGACGAAGTCTATCTTTCTGCATTGTTAGAAAAACCACCTAGAGCTATCTGATGTAATGGTATTCTTTTTTTGGTTTCAACTTGTAGTATTTTAATTGTTAATAATCCCAAGTCCAATCCATATAAAGCCCACCTTTATTTAAGGCCCATGTATCATTTGTTACCAACTAGATGGCCCAATATTGTTCACTGATTGGGCCTTAGGGCTTCTAAATCAGAAACTGATGTTAGCATTTAGCCTAATCCAGATTCAAGTTTCTAATTCTTTAAATATGTAATAAGAGACATTGGAATGAATTGAAAATAAAAATTCTGGACAAGAGGAATAATACTTTCTCCAAAGCAATAGTATTATTATGCTGTATAAGGGCAGTAAAAGGACAAAGAGGAGAAGCAGTTGATGTTAATTAATTCTGTCACTTTGAGATTAAAAATAAAAATAAACCCTAAAAAGACTTCCAAATATCTAGGGTTTTCAGATATTTTGGGCACAACCATTTGTTTATGTCGTAGATGCTCACTCAAACAAGCTTTATACAGCTCTCGATCCATCATAGATATATGCTAATAAAATCATTCCCAAAGAAGCATTTAAATTTAATATATTGGTTGAATGGCCAAAGATTTGGATATTAATTACTATAGAAATAAAATTATGTCAAAATTACTTAAAAGTGCAAGCAAATGGACGGTTGTGGCTTATTCTTACCAAATTTTCTTTAACGGTCTTTATATTATTTCACTTGAAGACTGTACCAGAATTTTGGATTGCGACCTCCACTCCCACCACATTATTATTTTTTTTTTCATTTTTATATAATTATATAATATGGAAAAATATAAGTTCGTACAGTACTATAATCATATATATGATTGATCATTAATATTCTGGTTCAGTGCCCTTAAAAGTATGGTCCAGATTCCCTAAATTGCCAAAACAAATAATTATCCACTTTAATGATTTATTAAGGAAATAGAAAGGAATTCGGTCGGTCAACTTTCCTTAATGAAATATTCATAAATTTAAATTAATATATATAAGTTATAACTACCATATGATAATAAATTGGAATTAATCTAAAATTTTATAGAAATAAAAGGCAAACAAGATGGTACGAAGAGAGTATATTATAAAAAAAATTTAATTTGAACGTGAAAATGTTAAAAATGATAACACTAGACATTTTTTTTTTAAATTACGATTACATAAAATATAAAGTTTTAATATTAAAAAAAAGAAAAAAAAAAAAACAGATAGAATACATATACGTTTCTCATTGGAAGCTTTTTAGCTAGCTAGGGTTTCACAACTTGACCAATTAGTAGATGGAAATTCTATCGAGAGACAAACCTAAAATTAACCTAAGTTGTTTAGGTAATGATGCACACTAATTGATTTTTATAGATTAATCTCAAAACGTGCAAAGGTGGTCGAAGTAGAAACAATATTATATAATTAATTACTAACCAAGAAAAAGTTAAAGATTGGATGGATTTTCCCTTAATTAACACAAAGTAAAAGGGTTTAATTCGAATTAGGTAGGGGACCATTTTTACTTAATAAGCATTTGCTGGCTTGGGAACTTGATGATTTGCTAATTGTTAGGTTTAGGATTAGGTTTCTCATTTCTGTAAAGCCACCCTCAAATTCAGCAAAGTGGTTTTACTTTTGCTTGCAGCTTTATTAATTGCTAAGATTCATATTCAAAATCTTGAAATTCTAATGATGAAAATTTGATGTTTTAGATCATATAGAGACACTACATTTTTCTTGTCATGATAATTTCAGTTCTTCTACGTTTCATTTTTTACTATATTCCCTGTATATTATAGTATGCATACAAACATGTACGTACGATATAAATACAGTACCACTGACAATTCACATGACATCTAATGTCTTGAACTTATAAAATTGTGCTTATTAAAATCAAATGATTGAAAATATGAAATCCAGTAATTATTTTAAAATATGCATAAAGCATTAAATGTATTATCTATCTATATATATTTCATTATTAATAAAAATGTGATATTGTTGTAAATTGAAATGTTAAATAACATAAAATTTTACGAGTTGAAGAATTCAATGGATCTACTAAAAGTAAAAAATACTATTAAAATGTTTTTTATAAAATTTATGTGTCAATAAGTTTGGATCGATATTAGCGCATTGTATAAATAGATATGTCGTAGACAGTGTTATTTCGAAAAGGAGTTTCGCAGAGAGAAAGAGAGATGAGATTGAGATTGAGAAGAACTGTGAGTTGAAAAATGGAAGAGGAACAAGATAGATTGTTGCCAATTGCAAATGTAGGGAGGATGATGAAGCAAATCTTGCCACCAAGTGCAAAGATTTCCAAAGAAGCAAAACAAACAATGCAAGAATGTGCAACAGAATTTATAAGTTTTGTAACTGGCGAAGCATCTGGCAAGTGTCAAAAGGAGAATCGAAAGACAGTTAATGGAGATGACATCTGTTGGGCTCTCAGTTCTTTAGGGTTTGATAACTACGCTGAGGCTATAGTTAGGTATTTACATAAATATAGAGAAGCTGAGCGAGAGAAAGCTAACAATAATCAAAACAAAGCAAATACTTCCAATCAAGAAAAAGATGATGATAATCAAAAAGCCAACTCTAAAAGTAGTAGCAGTCAAGAACAGCAGCAGATCATTCAAACTATTCCTTCTACATTAGAGTTTAGGGTTCTTGAGAAGGGTAATAGCAGCTCATGAGAAATATTTTGCCTTCTCTTTTTTTATAATGAAGATGGAGAAGAAGAAGAAGACGACCACTTGGATTTCTCTTGAGAAGTTGTATCAAGTGTAAACCTGTATCATTTAGTTGCAACTCTCAGGTAATTGTCTTTAATCTTTTTATCTGGAATTTTTTTTTTTTTGGCTCCTGCCTTTTTCCAATATCTCACCCTTTTCCTTTTCTCATCATCAGAAAATTTTGTAATATCTCCCTTTGTGCTTTGGAATTTACTTCGTATACTTTTTGTAAGGTTAATGTAATTGGATCTACCATTAGTACTTCTTATGAACTCGTCCTACTATTATTATAAAAAAGAAAAGAAGAAAGAGGATGAACTGTGCTTAGTTTGTCATTTTGTGTCCAGAAGTTTATGAGGACATATCCAAATACTCAAAACCTAATTTCTTCACTCAGTTAAATAGTTGTTGAGAAAAAGAATGTTTTCTTATTTCTTCTTCTTCTTCCTCTAGCAGCTCTCTCTTTCTGATCTCAAATCTTGGTATGCATATGGGTGTAGATGACACTGTTGCTTCTTCCTGTTCCTGTTAAAAACTTCAAGACTTTGTAATCGCAGCTTAATTATATATTGATTATGACTTTTCAGTGCTTACATACTTCATAATTCGTAAATCCTTATGTTTGCATGTGCCAATCAATAAGTACATAAAAATAGTCTCGAGTGGGAATTGCATATATAATTCAAGAGGGTCTTCCAGCATAAAAAAATTATTCTAATAATTCCGATCCCAATTACATTCACTTTATCCCATTTGGGTGTTCCTGCGGGAAGGAAAAAGAATTTCACCTTCTTCCTCTTGCCTTACTGGAAGGGAGGATTAAGAAAATACTATTGATAATACAGCAGGGAAATAATCGTATAATAGTATACATTTGTTCAGATTTGTTCTGTGACTACTAGTTCTCTCTCTCTCCCCGTAAGAAAAGGGAAAATGAACATTTCTAATCACATTGGTTTCAAGCATATATTCCCTTCATGTGATGTGAATGCTAACCACTTTTGATTCTATCGGTCTGCAATTTTTGCCAATGGTTTTCCAAATTGAGGTTTAACTTTGTATGCAGTAGTTTTTTTTATTGTTATCCAATTAAATTGTTATTAGATTTTCACGGAAATCGTCAAAATTGGGCTAAAACTAGGTTTAGGGTTTTAATTTGCAAAACCCTAGAATAAGGGACCACAAATATTGAGGCTTTACATAACATGATTTGTCGTGAAATCCAATTAAAATCGCAAGCCTGCCACTTTTTTAACTATCTATTTTGCAATTGGGTCAAGTAATCTCCCAATAAAGGGTAATTGCTAAAACCCTAACCAATAAGATTAGGATCTCTCTCTCTCTCACTCTCCCCCTATATATATATATATATACAGCCAAGTCCGAGGGCTTGGGCTCCTATGCGCTGGCTCTCTTTGGGGACCACTTCTCAACTATCTACAGTTTCTGCAGAACATGGAATCTGAAGAATGCTTATAATACAAAAGAGAGATGGGAGAAAAGTCCCACTAAAATTGTTACCCAATATAAAGTACAGAATATGAGACATTGAAAGACAAAAGCTGAAACTCTTAAAACATTCGAACCAGTACTGTATCGATGAGACATAACACGATGGTTTTCTTGATAAAATGAATGTGATAACCTGAAAACTCCAAGACTAACTATGCCAATATGCAATGCCATAATGTGATTATCTATGCAGTACTATATAGAATGATTCCGATGACTACTGCTGGAATCGAGCCATCGAGCTTCATAAACTGCGTGCAAGCTACTGTTCCTTGGCGAGCGTCCGCTCATGCATCGGCAACAGCAACTCCAATATATTAACAAAAACCTGCATTGGACCACAAAATGGTGCACCAATTTTACAGGACAAAGGGGAAAAGGAACTCAGGTTGCCGGTTGCAATGCAGCAGCCTAGCTTAAGAGTGGGAACAGACATTTCAAGAGTTGCATTACCCTAATGGTTCCAAGACTTTGGTTCATCCAATCAAAAAATGCCAACTTAGGCAGAAACAAGAATTGAAAGAGACATTGAGCTTTACATGACCTGTACATGCCAAATTAAGTTGCAACAATTGATGCTAAGATCACTCAAGTTTCAAGAGTAGCACAGTGTTTGTGATCAAGTAATGCCAGCCGATGGGTATTAACGGGTCGACTGGCCATCTATCCACCTTACTGAATGTTAATGAAAGGGCTTTAGTGAAAGCAAGTCCTTTCATTTAATCTCCCCTCCAGTAAGCATCAAAAAGATTTTTAAATGCCTTGTGGTTCACACAACATCGAAGTATCTATGTGCAAATGTATCGATTTATAATTTGATGTTATAGCTATGATAAATAAAGCAAAGTGCTAGGAGATGTTTAAAACATGTTCATTCAAGCCAACTCCAGAGCATTGATTGACTCTTAACAGTGAATGCCCTATGCTGAAACGGTATGTCTATCAAGAAATGCCTTTTTCAAATTCGAGACCTTCATATCCTTAAAAAGAAAAAGAAAGATTCATACAATCACTTCAGAATTTGGAAACTCTGGCACTTATTCTATCAATAAAGCTTCAACCATTGTTTTGTGTTTCACATTCAACATGATCTGAATAAGGTTAGCAAAATAAGCATGCAACCATTCAGAAGCAGTTCACGATGAAATCAAATAACTTGATTAACAAAAGCTTCTACAAATCCCCAGCCATCATCAATATCAGGTCCCACCCAATAGCCACTAATTATTTTGTCAGTACAAGAAATAACATTCACACAACAAGAAACAAGTTCACCAAAATGGTCTAAGGGAGTTACATATTGACAGCAGTTTCTCACAGAGATCATGTGTCCATTTGAGCAGCAGGATGCAAGAAGGTTGGTTGCTGCAAACAAAATTCAAATGTCAATTTATCAAAACGAAGCACAGAGGATGTCCAATTTAAATGTGCTAAACTTTATGCTTAATCCGTTTTGTTAACCTTGGAACTAGATGCGTGCCTATTTAATTGTCATCATAAGACATTGACTTCCAGATTCAATGAGGTTTTCCTATATATTATCTGGTTAATATTTTAATTAGATGATGGTGGCAGCACCAATGGAATATGAGTTGAGAGAATATCATCAGTGAGAGTTTCGCTTAAATGACTGAAACCAATGGATGGTGGAAAAAGCACAAGGGGCAAAGTTACATAAAAAATAAAGTAGATAATAGTTGTGAAAGAGTTCTTAATCTTGGGCTGTCAACCAGCATAAATCTACAAGAAGAAAATGACACCAAAATTTACACATCAATTTACATTTATTAAATTCAATTTCAATGCATTAAGACAAATATTTCAGAGATGAACGAACTCCAACTTGGAATGCTAAGAGTTATTTCTCTTATAAATATAAATTATTATTATATGTCAAACCTGAAAAATAAGAAAAAAAATTATGAGTATAGTGACCAAGCTTCCATTCAACGTTTCTGGCAAGCAGCAAATAGCATAAAAAGATAACTAAAAAAAGAAGATTAGGAAAATACTGGTTCTGATGGTTGTTTGACTTGAAAGTCTAGCCAAAGGTACTTTCCTCAGTTGTAATTCCTGGGAGAAAGTACCAATAAACATTAACGTTCTTTTATATAAAAACAAGTTCTTAACATATATAATATTAATGTATTCTACATGAAGATAAAAATGGTGTATATACAACGAAGAAATAGAATAATGTAGTATCGCAACAGAATTTCTCTTGCACGCTAACTTTAAGATCAGTGATAGTGAATTTTGAAGCCTCTTAAATTCTTCATATGTTGAAAAAAAAAATTCCTAATTTCTCTCTTTTTACATCCCTCTCTACAATTTTGCCCGGTCAAATTGCAAAAGCAGTGAACTGCGCTTCTGCTTTGAACTACTGAAAGTACAAAGCTCAAAACCAACTTCAGCTCCACAGATTTCTAAATGGCCTAACTGTGATTAGAGTGAATTTAGAACAGTTTTAATCAATTCAAAGAGAAAACTAGTAAAATCAGACCTTAAACCCATAAGATAATTTGGATTACAGGCTAAATATCCAACCATGAAAAATAAGCAAAGATAATCAAAGCAAGATTTTTGTCAAAAACAGATGAATTCTAATTCCCTAAAACGATCAAATGAAAAGCAAGTAACACTGTTATTAAGAAGGAAAATACGAAAGAGAAGGCATGAAAATGAGGTTGGAATTACCTGGAGTGAGAATTTTGAGGCAGAGAGAGGCATACATAAGCGGATGGAGACAACACTAGCCATTGAAGTGGAAGCGCCGAAGTGGTTACCTGAAGTTTTTCCTCTGGGGTTTTACAGGGGGTTTGAAAAGTGTTATTTATTTCCAACGAAGAAGGAGCCTTTGTGTTAGAACCAGATTTCCCGTACCGAATGTTATAGAAACCCAAAACGTCAATAGACAATAATAATATATGGGCTGTAAAGCAACTTTAAAACGCAAAGGCCCATAGCTTCACAGGCCTGTATGCCTCCGCCAGAAGATTTACAGGCCCATAGCTTCATTAATTATCGTGTCGTTTTAAGAAACGACCTCGTCGCCTTCCCGATGAAACTGCTGTCTTTGGTACACAGGAAAAGAAACTGTGATTTTCCAATTTCCAAATTCCAACTAAGGTTTGCGAACAAATCTTGCTATTTATGGAAAACTTTCTGTCATTAACAAAAGACTGCACTTGATCAGAATGGGAACCAATTTTACTGTTCATTATGAACGACAAATATTCACATGATCTTTTCATTTCCTTTTTTATTACAATTGACAATTATCTGGAACCCGTCGTTGGGAGAAAGGACCTGAAATTTCTTTTCCTGCAATCGAAAAAACAGCTGAAACAAAACATTAACAGTATGTTCTGTTTCATCGCAGGCAATAAGACTACAGAGGAAAGAAGATAACAAGTACTTTAGATCATTTCGAGGGCAAAATTTTCCTCCAAATTTGAGAAAAAGCCTCTTATCTCGACAATTTTGCTTAACTTAAGAAAGTCTGTTACAAGTGAGATAATGCTTCTTCTATCTCATGGCCACATAGATTTTCCTTCCTAATACATGAAGTTGTGTCATTGAGAGCCATGGTATTGTATTCATGCCTATCCAATACATCAACATTTCTTTTTGACCAACAAGATTCCTTTTTGAAGCTAGTACCAACTTCAAGAGCAAAACACCCAAGGGCCATTTATCTGAAATCACATAAAAACCAAAGTAAGTCCAACCACAAGCAAGAAGATCCCCCCTTTAAGATGGTTAAAAATATGCTAAATTGTACTATGATGGGCTCCACTACGCTTCTACGAGAAATTACAATCCAGTAAACAATGAAAGATTGCCTAAGGGAGTGAACAAAGTGTCCTCATACCACAATGTAGCAACAATATGGTGGCCATACAAACCTGACGAGCTAAAACTGACTCGATCATGCAAGGGATGGGCCGTTTTGCATTTCATTGGAACTCTTATGGGACTTGTGTTTTGATTTCTTCTCCCGTTTCTTACTTCTGCAGCGTCAACCAAGAAAAAATCAGTGTGAAAAATTAGAAAAGGAATACTACTAATTATCTGCTTGACTATAAGATAGTATATGGGAGGTACTCGTCATGCGAGCTGTGGCCCCAACAAGATTTCAGCTTCCGATTTATGTGTTTCATATCCTTTTCTGTAGGGAACTTGTACTTCTTTACCTGAATTCAAAACCAGCAAAAGATATGATTGAATAAACTATCAATTGTAACAAGAAAAACATTATAGTTCTCTAAACTTAAACTGGAACAAAGTCTGGAATTGGGGGACATATTGCCTACACAATTTTCTACCATTTCTATGTGCCATCAGAAGGTGACAAACAAAGTTTGCATCAAATTCAAACTGATATTATATTGATAAATTAATACCCAAGAATTTATGGCGTCCAGAGATTCGACAAGATCTGATATCGTGTGTATAGAATTCTGACGAGTGAGAATGTCCCCTAGGTATCTGCAAAAGAAGTAGCATTAAAAAAATTTCCATTCTTTTTTTTCATAATTTTTGGCCAGCAAGAAGAATTGAGCTTCAGAGCATAACTGTTAAATCAAAGTGTTTTCAAAATCACAAAGAAAGAGGGAGGTATGTACGTGCGTGTGGGCAGTAGTTGAAGGACGATGATGAAGAGAGGAAGCGTAAAGAGCAGGAGGGTAACAGTAAATAAAGATCATAATCCTAACCTTTCAAAATCCAGAACCCGGTGTATCTCATTTGCACTTCGCAAAGCAGCCAATGCTAACTGCAGCAAATTAATGAATTGAGTAAAGTCAAATGAGATGATGCTAATATGAAAAAGAATAAACCATCTCAGACAATCTATAATTAGTCAACCGTACAATTATCAGAGACTTTTCTAGCAGCCAATACAAACTGCACCAAATTGAAATCAAGTAACATCAAATGCAATGCTGACATTACATGAAAGTGCAAAACAGCTCAGGCCGAATCACATGTTATCAACATTCAATTCTATCCTTGCATATATTTCAATGCCCCAATGTTATTGTAAACAGTGAAAATAACCTAGAAAGCATATGTGCAATGTAACAAAAAAAAGGGGGCAAAAAAAAGGAGTAACCTAGAAGGCAATTGAAATGTATTTGATAGTGTACACATGAAAGCTCCACAGCTATCTCAAAATATGAAGTTTCATTCGTGAAGCTCTGACGTATAAAAGCTATAAGCTATTTGGAAAATATCTTCCATTTTAATTAAATGGCTTCCTATCTAAGAAAAATTTCTTTAAGTTCAGGCTGATTGTGTAATATTCATCACAGGTTTTCCAATTTGAATTTGGATCAAGGATGGTACGTCTAGCTTAAAATGTTTATCCCAGCCATTTGCTTATTCTTATGCTTTATCTTCTTGCATTGATACAAAGTTAAGTTAACCAAGAACAAAAAGGAAGATACACAAAAAATCAATAAAGCACATCAAGTTTGTATGAAATACCTGCCCCGGAGAGAAAAGCAGTGGCGCATCAGTAAACATGATTTTGTCAACCTCTGTTACAGCGGTGGATTGCAAATCCTGTAAAACAATGACCCCTCATATTAAAATTCTAACTGCAACAGGATAAGATTGAAACTCATAACCAACATGATGTGATAACAATGGAGCACAAACATGTCATCCAGTACAAAGGGAAAATTAGCAATTACCTTCAGCATTTGAATTTGGTCATCTGTCGCATGGCAGAATTCCTATTGAGGCAGAACTAAATGTGAAGAATTGCAACATATAATTCAAGAAAAAAAGTTGGAGAAAGTTCATAACTAAAGCAAATAAAAACAACAGAATAATAAAAAGAATAAAGGTGAAGGAACCGCAATAATAAAAACTAGCAAAGCTAACTTACCTCCATATCATTGATAAAACCCTCAACTGAACGGTATGGTGCATAGACAATAAGATCAAATTCCAAACTCTGCATCTAAAGATTATGTTTAATATAGAAAAAAAAGGAAAAGCAATATGGGATAGCAGTAATATAAGAGCCATATCCATGCCTGAAGAACTATCATCTCATAATTGAGAATCATATGATGATCCTGTGAAATCCCCTTACCAAGCTCCTCTGCCGACACGTGATTTTCCTCTATCTTGCAAGCTGAATATATACAGGTTAACCTGTGAATGCAAAGGAGTAAACTCAAGTGATTAATGCATTATCAAGCAAAATCTAAGAGTATAAAACAAGAGAGATTCACAATGATAAGACCATAGTGCCAAATGGATTCTACAAATTCAGACGGATAAAATGAATGAAGTTTACATGCATAGACACAGATAAAAAAAGAAAAATCAACAAAACTTACATTATGTTTTTTGGATCATGCTCCATGACCGACCATTGAAGATAAAACCTTTTAAAGTATATGAGTGCTGTTGCCTGCAGTGCATCAAATTCCAGTAAGATATCAGTGAAACTGAACGAGTCATTTATCTATGTATCTGTCAACTTTTCACGGAAATTATCATAATCCTGGTTCCTTGGGAAAAAAAGAATAACTTGCCTGAATTTTATGTGGAAAGTAGAAGGCACTACACACTTCTCGAAGCTTATATTCATAGTATACCCGCATAAATTGTTCTTCTTCAACACTAAGCGGTTTTGGACGAGAATGCTTATCAGCTGACATTAATAAAAATTGATGTCATCAGAAGCATTTCTAGAAATTCTGATTGCCAAGCGAACAAATCAACAAAATTGTAACAAAAAAATGGCAAATGAGTGAAACAACGATGAAAAGGGAAAAGCATATACCATTTTCTGCTGTATTAACTTGAGGTTCAGGGTATGACAGTGACCCATCAACGTCTACTTCCATTCTTGTTGTTCCACACTTCAAAATATGAAAGGTAAAACTGAACATTGCTATCACGATGAATTAATGATCAGTGAAATAAAGAGCAGCAAGATTGCACTATACCTTCTCTAGCATTTGTTTGGCTCTTTGATTAGTAGCTTTGTGCTTCTCAACCTGTATTGAAAGATAAACACTATAACTATATAACAAAAATGAAAAACACGTGAAACTGAAAACCCTGATGATCAATAGCAGTAATAATTTTTTGCAAAAACAATATTTGGAAGCCAAGAAAAAGAAAATATGAAATCACAATTCCAAATGTTAGGTCTATAAAAAACAACACTCGAGGTTTTACTTTGAATCCTTTTCGATGGCAACCAAACGGAAGGAATGCAGTGTGATTGAGAGAAAAGCAAGGAACATCACTTACTAACTGTTGAGGAGTGAAGATCCACTTGGCTCTGTGGGTCGACGTCTGAAAATCGGCCATTAAAGATTCGGCAACCCTGACTTCTAGAATCGGCGATTCAGTAGAGAACAAGAGTACAAATTTTTCCTCCTCCCCCCTTTTCCAATCCTCGCTGATTTTCTTTCACCTCCCGTAGAGGCGCAAAGTATCGTTGTTTTCTCTTTCTTTCTTTTTTTTTTTTTTTTTTTTTTTTTGTGTTCTGAATTATTAATAATTGGATTGATGAGATTTTTTGTAACAATATTTAAACATTTTATGTAAAAAACTATACTAGAGACGAGATTCCTCTGTGATTTTATTTTAAATTAAAAATCTAAAAGTACTCTCCAAATTTGTGAATTTTATTTTTCAACAAAATAATGAAATATGAAATTTTATAGATTTCAAAATTCATAAAATTTAAATTCTGTATTTAATCAATATTAAATTTAAATTTTGTCAATTCGATTTACTCGGTTAATTAAAATTATAAATTTAAATATATTATTATTAAATTTATATATTAAAAAACCTTTTATATGTTAAAATTTTGTTATATATTTGATTCATTTCATGATTATTTCTTTTTAAACATTAGGAAAAAGTAATTATTTTCATAAAAATAATTATATAGATCATTTCTGTTTAGAGTTAGTTCATGAGCTTTTCAATTTTGAGTTTATAAATGATTAGTTTTTTCTTTTATCTCCAAGTTGAAATTAAAATGCTTAGACTGAGCTACTTGATTATTTTTAAATTGGATAATCTTTAAAATAAATTTCTAAAATAGCATTTAGTTATTAGGAATAGGCTGAAAATTACTACTTAATCCTTACTGTTTGATAAATACTTAGAGGTTGACTCCTCAAATATTTATAATTTGGCCCACAATTACATAAATTTGAGATAATTATAGTAGATGTCATATTTTAAAATTTATATTTAGAGGATGTCACGTTGATTTTTTAATTTAAATTTTTATCACTTTTTGATTTGTTTTTACTTTTATACCCTTCTTTTTTTTTTTTTTTGTTATGCATTGGTTTGTTAGAAAATTAAAATCTTCATGGCTTTATGTTTCTTTTTTTTATTAATTTTTATTTTAATTATCAATGCTTTAATTGCTTAGTATTTTCTTTGTATTAGTTTTATAGTTTAATCGTGTTTCTTTTTTTCCATTTTTCGTTTTTTTATTTTTTATCTTTTCTTTTTTTCAGCTTTTGCTCTCCTATTCTTCCTTTCTTCATTTTCAGCAAATTAGTGTCTTTTATTTTTCATTTTTCTTTTACAATTTCATTTTTGTATAAATGTGTTAGCAATTTAATTTTTATCAGAAAACTGTTACCGCTATAGATATTATCGACGCTTTGTAGAGACAAGATAACATTCGATTTTATTTGGATTAATGTCGATACAATATATATATATTTGATTTGATCCAATGTATTAATTAGTGTATATATATCTATAATGTATTTAATTGATTTTTTTATTATTTAATGATGCGATATATCCATCATATACATCGTATATATCGCAATTACTATTATTATTGTGGTCATCATTGATTATCATTTTCGTTGTTGAATTAGATAAATTGTATAAAAATTATTTTTTTAGATTTCGTGTTTCTTTCTTTTCTAAAATTTTTTTTTCCTGCATATTCTTTATTTCAGCCTACCCTTTTTTTTAATGTTTCATTTTTTCTCTTCCATTTTGTAGTGCTTCATTTTTTTTTTTCCATTTCATAGTGTTTTCTTTTTTTATGATGGCTTGCGCCGTATTTATTTTAACAGTTCAGTGTGATGTAATTTAAGGTTGTTTTGGCTTTTTTTTTTTTTCTTTGACCAAATGTTAGTTTTCCAATTTTTATTAGTTTATAATATTTATTAAAAATTGAAAAATTGAAAATTTGTCTAAGAGCCCGGAAAACTGGTTTGGATATTCCAAGTTGGGCTGAACCAATCAGATTGCAGGTTAAAAAATTCAGAGCGAAACAATGAGCAGGTCCAATGAAAACAATTATAGCCCATTTACGGCAACAGAAAATGTATGACTAACTGAATGCAAGACACTCCCAAGTTGTTGGCCTTCTTCTGCAAGTTTTTGGCCTTCTTCTGCAAGTTTATTTTTCCCTTTATATATGTGTAACAGCTCTTTCCTCTTCCTTTCCATCACTCTTTCTTCTTCTCTTCTTCTCAGGCTATTTGGTTCCATTTTTGCTTCGATTTTGAAGGCAGTAGTCGACTGTGTATGATGCTTCCGACGCAGCAACCCGGACCGAATTTGGATATACCGAAGACTTTGGAAGAAGGATTGAAGAAAATAGACGATGCCATGCTGAGGAAGAAAATGATCGCGGAGGGTCGCTCTGTTGCGCCGTTTACTGCCGCACAAAACATGGAGATTTATGAGTATCCTTCACATATAATGCAGTCTATTTCTTGGTTAAAATTTAAGTTCTTTCTCGAATTTTAATTATGTAATTTTTTTTTTTCAACGTTGGTGATGTGGGTTTTTGTCCTTGACATTTGTGCTAGTTGCGTTTACAATCTGTGTACACAAAAGAGTAAGAATTACTCAGAGGAGATTTATGAGAAATATCTGAACTATTTAGAAGAGTGGATTATGGATAAGGTGAGAGTCTTGATTCTTGAGACTCGGTCAACAGTTTTCGCCTTTGGTTTCTGAGAAATTTTTCTGCAGTTGAATCTTTTTAATTATTCTTTTAAGGGGAAAGGGTCTAGCTTTTGAAAAGTTTTATATCGATTGAGCCAATCCTAGTAAGTTTGCAAGTGGGTTCTTTGAAAATTGATTGTAATGATCACCATTTTGTCCTTAGGTAATACCAAGATTGTTAGGCAAACATGGTGCTGCTTTGTTAACAGAAGTTACAGAATCATGGTCAGAGTTCAAGGCATTTGCAGACTCTTCGTATAAATTCGTTGAATTCTTGGATCGCTGGTATGTTCCTAGAAGAGAATGTACATCCCTTGTTGATGCCCCAAGACGCTACTTCTGCATTCTGGTAAGCAACAACAACCATCTCACTTCTTTTTATTTCCTTTGTGCTTTATTAGATTTTTCTCGACAAAATAAAATGTCTGTTGTTTGATCCAACCTTATTTTTCAGGTCTGCGATAGGCTGTATGGACAAATTCAGGAAGCTATATTGAATCTGGTTTGTTGACATTTGCTTGTAGCGATAGAGCTTGTTTGGATTGGTTCACATTGAAATTGGAATGGGAATGAAAATGGGTGTCCAAGTTTAAAGAATTCAACTTTGAGTTTATTTTAAAATAAATTAATAGAATTTGCTGTTTGGTTTGAGAATATTGCTTAAAAATGTATATATCATTTTACTATAAATTCAAACATAAAGATATCAAAAAAATTTTGGATACCTTTTGAACCGACCAAATTTAGAATTCTATTCCAAGAATTGCATTCCATTCTCAGTTCCATGTTGAACCGAACGCGGCCTTACTGCTTTTTTTGTTATTCAATTTTCTTTGACTAAGATGGTGGTAATTTTAGAAAATGACTCTCTGCACAGATTATTCAAGAGCGTAAAGGAAAAGATATTGATCGGAACCTGCTCAAAACTGTCTTTGGTTTCATGGGACCGGAAGGGAAAGGAGCCACAAATTATTATGAAAAGTTTGAGCAGATAATGATTGCAGAAGCTGCAGCTTACTACTCTGAGTTGTCAATGGAATGGTGGTTTTGGCGCGATTCATTTACTAACTACCTGCGGAAGGTCACTATTGCTTGGACTTTGGCAGCTTACTTAAGTCAATATGCTTGTCTTTGTAATTTGTTTAACTAATGAACAACTCTTTTTCTTTCAACACCTTCAGGTTGATTGGTGCTTGATTCAGGAAGAAGCCAGAGCAGAAGTTTATCCTTACAAGACAACCAAAGAAAAATTACTGAATGTAGGTTATTGTAGATTTGTACAAAATCATTTCTAACAGTCATGCTTATCCCTATTTATTATTTTGGTTCAACATATTTATAGTTCAGACATTTGCTGGTTTTGGTTGTAACTATTGCTTATTTGCAGTGTCGATGAAATTATGTACTCTGTGTTTCATATTTTGCAGGTGATGAAATATATACTGCTTGAACGAAATGCCAATAGATGGGCTCAGAATCAAATGGCTCAAGGAGTGACAGCTGATGATCAAGTTGGTCTTGACTGAAAAAATTGATGAATTTTCATATTGTTTTTTAGATCTTCTAAACTAGCTCATGTCAGATATTGATTCTTCTAAATAAGAGCAATTGTTTTCTGCAGCAACTTTTATCAAAATATGTCAGCTTAAGCCTTCTTGATGAGTGTGAGCTTGCTTCTGTGGATATGGCACCAGATCAGTGAAGATGGATTTCATCAGAGCACTATTTTGCTTCAGGCTCAATCTGAAATGAGTCTATGATTTGTAATCGACTTGATATGGGTAGAAAGATAAATGCTGGTTTTTGGTATGGTGTATTTGGAACTGCATGTTCATAATTTGGAAGGACTTATCAATACCTGCACTGCCGCTCATACACTAAACTAATGAAAAAAATTAAATATTAAAAATATTTCTGAATTAAAAATTATTTTTAATTAATTTTATATTTAGATGGACAACGCATCAATAATAGATAAATTCTCGCCCGTTATTTTCTCGCATACGAATTTTTATAATCATATGTACTCATAATTTAATTTTTTTTATATAATTTTTAAATTAATATTTTTAAGATACCATACAATATAGTTCGGTAAAAAAAATCAAAACAAACAAAATAAAAACATTATATTTTTGTGTTTTTTATTTTTTTCAATTAATAAAATTAAATTGTTAAAGATATTTTTATATAAGTCAGGTATTTTCGGCAATCAACAATTTTTTTTTTTTTTCCATACACTCAGTGAATAGTCAACAATATCTTAATTTTGTCCTATAGTCAGTTTAGCGTACGGATACGTCCGTATATAGAGTTTTTTTCCATTTTTTAAGATATTTTATACGGTGAAAAGACAACCCACGGCCCTCTGTGTAGGTCCTTCCCGCGAAAGTAAGTATTCCCTCCCGCGACTTAATACATGTATGACACCTGCCAAGCGTCGCCTAACTTCGCAAGCAAGTTGTTGGCTCTCTTCTGCAAGTTTGTTTTCGCGTTACTTTAAGAGCTCTCCTCTTTGTTTACACCACACCATCTTCTTCTTTCCTTACAAGGGTATTTGGTTCCATTTCCCAAAGTTTTCGTCAGTTCTGTAGTTAGTAATAGACTGTTTATGGTGCTTCTGGTGCAGCAGCTCAGACCCAAGATGGCTATGCCTGCGACTTTGGAAGAAGGATTGAAGAAAATAGACGATGCCATGCTGAGGAAGAAAATGATCGCTCATGGTCGCTCTGTTTTGCCGTTTACAAGCGCACAAAACATGGAAATATATAAGTATCCTTCACATAAAATGAGGTCCATTTTTTGGTTAAAATTCATTTTTTTATTTAATTTCATTTATGTGCTTTATTTTTTCAATGTTGATGTGGTCTTAGTGGGTAATTATGTGTCCTTAACATTTGCGCTAGCTGCGTTTACAATCTGTGTACACGGAAGCCAAAGGATTATTCGGAGAAGATTTATGAGAAATATATGTACAATTTAGAAGAGTGGATTATGGAAAAGGTGGGAGCTTGAATCTTTGAGACTCGATCAACAGTTTCTCTTTTACTTTCCAAGAAAATTTTTATCATTTGATTTTTTATTTATTATTTTTTATCGTTAGTTTCAGGGAAAGGGTCTACCTTTTGAAAAGGTGTATGATCGATTGATTAGTAGGTTTGGAAATGGGTTCTTTGAAAATTGATTTTAATGGTTACCTTTTTTTGCTTAGGTAATACCAAGATTGCTGGGCAAACATGGCACTGCTCTGTTAGAAGAAGTTACAAAATCATGGTCAGAGTTCAAGGCATTTGCGGACTCTTCTTATAAGTTCTTTGAATACTTGGATCGTTACTATGTTCCTAGAAAAAGACTTCCACCGATGGTTGATGCCCCAAGACGCTACTTCTGCAACCTGGTAAGTAACAACCATCTCACTTTCTTTTAGCTTCCTTTGTGCTTTATTAAGTTTTCCGTAGAATGTTCATTGGCTGATCCAACCTTAATTTTCAGTTGTACGATGAGCTATATGGACAAATTCAGGAAGCCACAATGAGTCTGGTTTGTTGACATTTACTTGTAGCGTTAGAACTTGTTTGGATTGGTTCACATTGGGATTTAAATGGGAATGAAAATGGATGTCTAAGTTTAAAGAATACGATTTCAATTTTTTTTTTCTTGAATATATCATTTTACTGTAAATTCAAACATAAAGATATCAACAAAATTTAGGATTCCTTGTAAATCAAACCAAAATTATAATCCTGTTCCAAGAATTGCATTCCATTTCCATTTCTGGAGTGAACAAAACATGGACTTGGAGCTTTCTTTGTTATTTAACTAGCTATGCTTGACTGTAATGGTGGCAATTTGAAAAAATGACTATCTGCATAGATTACTCAAGAGCGTGAAGGAAAGGCCATTGATCGGAACCTGCTGAAGGATGTCTTGGGTTTTATGGCATCGGAAGGGAAAGGAACTACAAATTATTATGAAAAGTTCGAGCAGATAATGCTTGCAGAAGCTGCCGCTTACTACTCTGAGCTGTCAATGGAATGGTGGTTTTGGCGGGATTCATTTACTAATTACCTGCGAAAGGTCATTATTACTTGGCCTTTGGCAGCTTACCTAAGTCAAATTTGTTTGTATTTGTAATTTGAGTAACTGATGACTCATTTTTTTCAACGCCTTCAGGTTGATTGGTGCTTGATTCAGGAGGAAGCCAGAGCAGAAGTTTATCCTTGCAAGAAAACAAAAGCAAAATTACTGAATGTAGGTTGCTGTAGTTTTGTAAAAACCGTTTATAAATCATGCTTATCCCTTTCGAAAAGTTGATAAATTTCTTAAATATATTTGTAGTTTGTACTTTTGCTGGGTTTGCTTAGTTGAATTGGATTAATTTGAGCATGATAGCAAATTGTATGGCAGGAAGCACTTATTGAATTTACATGTCTGACGCAGTCACTTTTTTACGGTGTTGATGAAATTATGTGCTCTTTTTGGCATATTTTGCAGGTCATGAAATATATACTGCTGGAACGAAATGCCAATAGGTGGGCTCAGAAGCGAAAGGCCGAAGTGGTGACTGCTGATGATCAGGTTTGACTATGAACTTCCGTATCGTAGTTTGCAATGGCTGAAGGTGATATTTTATTTTAATCTTCTAAACAAGCTCAATCGTATATTGATTCTTCTAAATGGGCTCAATATTTTGCTGCAGCAACTTTTATCAAAATATGCCAGCTTAAGCCTTCTTGATGAGGGTGACCTTGCTTCTGTGGAAGTGGAACCAGATCAGTGAAGAGGGATTTCACTAGAAGCGACTATTTTGCTTCAGGCTCAATGTGAAATGAGCCTGTAGCAGGTTTTATTAGGTACTAGTATCTTGTCAGAACCAAGGAAAATTTGGTTTGTAATGGACTTCATTTTTGCCATCTGGGTAGAAAATAAATTCTGGTTTTTGTTATGGTACTGTATGCATGGAGGATGAACTCTTTAAGTCTTAATATGGATTTTGCTCAGATATTTATCGAATTTTTTTGTGATTCAGCTGTTTAGTTAGGCACTGACATGAGTGCTGAGAGAATGTGATGTGATGAAATGTATTTTTTTTTTCCGCATCCGATTACTTTCTCAATTAAAAGTTTCAAGTTCAAGATTTAGATATGGAAATTTTCACCCTAAAAGAGTCATCCTTATATGAGTCATATAGTGCTTGAGCAGGTTATATACAGTGAATTTACGTTGAAAAGCTGACTTACAAAGTTAAATGGCTATTATTGAGCAAGCAGATTCTTAATGAGCTCGAGCTTAGTTCATTCACAAAATAGCCAAAACCATAAATGAACTGATTTCGAATTTGAGAATTACAAAATCAATTACAAATCAACCAGCTTGGGTTTAGATCGACATATTTATTGGACGGATTTGAACGAGCTTTTATTTGTGATGTGCAGACATGTGAAAGGTTTGACGTTTACACATTTTGGAAATGTTTGGAAAACGGGTTGGGAACATGTTGGGTCTCTGTATTCATGAATATTGAAAATTGAATGCTCGTTTTCCTTTTTTGGAAAAAATAAATAATTTTATTTTTAATTCAAATTTCAAATTTAATAAAATTTCTTTATTTTTTTCCATTTTGAGTATTGAGTTTTTTTTTTCTTTGATTGAATATGGAACTTATGAATTAATTGTCTTTTAAAAATTTTCAATGTGCTCCTTTTAAATTATTTTCATATTTATTTCTATATTTTTATATTTTATAAATAAATTCTTATATTTTTTATATTTAAGCGTTTTCCATGTATTTCTATTTCCTATATTTTTTAAAAATGTCATTTTTGTATATCCGTATCTGTATTTTTCCTTTTCCCCGTTTCTGTGTCTGTTCATCATAGATTTTTATAGTACTGAGCCTCAAGCAAATCGCTTGTTTCTCAGGGCATTTACAGCCTAATAATCTATGAGTGGCACTTCAATGATAGCAATTTTCACGGTAAAAACTGAAAACACTTGTATGAGGAAAAGCCAGACTATCAAAAACCTTATTGGGCTTTGAGCCCATAATAACTTTTCTAGCGCAACGAGATTAGTCGTTTTCTGCCCTGGCTGCTTCGATTTAAGGAGGGAAAACTATAACTTTTCCTATATGCATATTGCCCCCCTTCTCCGTTACTCCATCAGCTCTCTGCGGAAACGTTTTCTCATCAAATCCTTTCAGTTCAGGTTTTAACCTTTTTTTTTTGTGTTCTTCTCCTCTTTATTTTGAATTTCAAATTACTCTTTGATTTTCTGCTTTAAATTAATGCACTGTGTGTTAGTGAGGTAACGTTTGTTTTTGCTCATTGTTTCTGTTTGGTTACTGAGAAAGATACGGACAATATTTGTCTGAGTAATATCTACAAATTTGATTAGTGAAATCCACAATTCCATATTTGCTTAATTCCTTAACGAACCGCTTTGGTTTCATTAATTCCTTACATATTTGCGTAATTACATATTTCTGAATTCTGTGCGGTATAGTAATTAGAGAGCCCGCTTTGGTTTCCGTGTTTGATAATGCGATTTATTTGACTATATTCTATGGTGCTTGCAATTGCAAACAATGTTTATTCTTAGTTTAGTGGGTCATTGTTAGCTTATAGTATGTTTTTCCATTGATTTTTGTTTTTCTATAATTATCTTATTATTTTGTGTTAATTAGTTGTGTTGCAATTTATATCTCCATCATTCACTGCTTATGCTAGGGATTAGAGGCAATCTAAATATTCTGTGAACGGTTTTAAATGGTTTCTTACTATGACTAACTGATTTGAGTATTGTTCAGCTCGTTTTTAGTGCTAAGAACTTTTTTTTAATCTTTCTTGTTTTAGATCAATTAAAAGAAGTAAGAAATATGATGGAAGCCAGACAGAATTTCCAAAAGATGGTGATTGAAAAAGCAATCGCAAAGGCTAAAAAGATCATGGAAGGACATCCAGAAACAAAGTTTACTATGGAAGAACAAATGCAGTTTCATTCGTATCCTTTATAAAATGGAGAAGATTTCATTGAAATTTTTCCTCTATTAATTACTCCTATATCCTTGATTAATGTTGTTTAGATGGATGAGATATCCTTCACTACATTGATAGATGTGCCTATGAACTGATTGTTGAGTCTACAGAAGGTTCAAGTTGGCTATATGAAAGATTTAAGAAGACTATGGAAGAAAGTATTGTTTCAATAGTGAGTTGATTCAATTTAGGTTTGGAGGACATTTTTCTTTCGTTATTTTTGCCATGGCCACAGTGGAGTTATAATTTGCATCCTTTGCCAAATGAATTCAAGTGCACAATACCAAATCTGCAAAGCAATTTGGCTTTCACTGTCCATATGAGTTCTAGTAAATTATTATAACACTGCTTTGTAATCTTTAACTGATCAACAACCAGAAAACTTTCAGGCTGCTACAAGAAATTCTATTAATGCTATCATTTCTTTTCTGTTCTCAGGTATTGCCGTCTTTAGTGGGCAAAAAAGGTGACTCATTGTTGAGGGCACTCATCCCAATGTGGTCAAATTACAAGTTGATGGCAAGGTGGCTTTGCAAATTTTTTGAGTATCTTGATAGACGCTTTCTCCCTCAAAATAAGTCTTCACTCAATGACACATCAAAAAATTGTTTTGAGGATTTGGTAAGCAGAATTTGTCATGTTCTTATATTGGACAACGAAGTTGTTTCTCCATGTTCTATTTAATTGTGTATATATATATAAATGCTTTATCCCAGTTTTTAGATTGCATAGCATGGTCAACATGTTTATACTTTTCAATGATCCCATCCTAAATTTCAGGTTTTCAGGGAGTTATATCCGAGATGTGGGGTTGCTGCAATAACAATGGTGTGCCGATATGCTTTTCTATAAGGTTTGAAAGTCTGTCTGACAAACTAATATTCGAACTAAATTTCTTGTTCAGATCAGGCAAGAGCGCAAGGGATTGCACATTGATCGGGATCTACTAAAGAATGTTCTCCTTCTCTTCATGGAAATATATGATTATAGTGTAAGCTATTATGAAGATTTTGAGAGGGAATTGCTTGAAGAAACTGCTGCTTACTACTGTCAATTGGCTGAGCAGTGGCTTCCTTGCTACTCAACTGAAGATTATATCCAAAAGGTATTTTTATATGTATCAATCTGTTTTTTCTGTAGGCTTGAACTCTCTTTTTTTTTTAGGGGGGAATAAGCATGAGAAGTGAGATGGAAGGGTAGAAAGAACGCTCGGTTTCCTTTGTTTGACTGGATCCATTCAAAAAAAGGAAAGTGAACCTTCTTTTTCTAGATTCTTAGCCCTTGGGTATGCATTTTGCAGTCAGTTCAAAAAAGGCAGATAAGAAAGGAAGGAGTACTCATCAATTTTTTAAAGTTTGGTTTTTTAATTTAGCCTCACTTGTCAATCAACTGCAAAACACCTCCCTCTTACTGATTTTAATTTCACATTTTACCTTACTTTAGGATCATTGTTTCCTTTCTTTCCCGTATCATTCCAACCAAAGAAATTAGGTGATTAGATTCGATACTTTCCTTTCCTCTTAACCAGGATAATTAGATTTCGTACTTCCCTCCTTGTTATATCCTCCCAAGCTCAAACAACACAGGCTTATTGTACATGTGGTACATTGTCTGACAAGTAACTTTCAATTGATTCTATTGATTTTTCAGGTTTACTGGTGCTTGAATCAGGAGAAAGGAAGAGCTACTTACTACTTTCCCTCCAGTACAGAAAAATTATTGGAGGTATCTTTTTGTTGCTTTTTGGATATTCTTCATGTTGTATAGAAATTGTTTAACAATTTGCTAGATGGCTTCTATCACTTCCCAGGAACAGCAATTTATCCTCTCCTTTGGTGTTTAACTTTATTTATAGGCTCTTCATTTGATTCTTCCTTTATTTATTTATTTTTCACATTTGTTAACTATTATTTGGAGGCTGGGAGCATTATGTTTTTGAGATGTGACAATTCCAATTCGAACATTCATGAAGAATGATATCTGCTATTAGAACTATATAATCTATTTATATTATGATTTTTATGTTCCCTCTGCAGGTTGCCAGATACTATTTGTTGGAAAAAACATCGGACAAGCTTATTGAGAAGCAGAAGGCTGAGAACTGCGGCTCGGTAACAGATTTTCAGGTGCGTATAAACTTTATGAAAAAATTGCGTTTTTAACATTCTTCAAATTATGAGGAGCCTTTTGCCCTTCTCTTTTTCTGCTGACAGATATATGGTTTGCTATTTTGATTATTTGTAGGAAATGTTGTCAAAATGTGCTGGCATGACAATTGGTGGGGGAAGCTCTGAGTCGTCACCGCAAGAATGGTTGTCTGCCTTACTGGCAAGTTCAACTCGGTTAAGCTAAGATTGAGATGTCTCCTTGCCCTCTGGTAGTTTAGTTACTAGTTCCTTTACAATGACAGATTCCTCTCATTAAAGGGGAGAAAAAAAAAAAAAGAAAGACATTGTTAGGATGCTTGACAACAGATATAGCTGGCAGAGCAAATGTATATTTTCTCACTAAGTCTGAAACCAAACCATCATACCTTATTTTGTTAGTTTACGTAGGGGGCTTATTGGTAATTTTCGTGAAATTAGTCGAACAACGTTGTTAATTGAATAGTTTTTCTATTGGGCTTTTATTTATTGGGCTTTGCTTTGATAATATAAAGATTTCGGTTTTGATTGTAGCTTTTTAGGGGCCTTTTTATGGACCTTAAATATAATCCTAGAATCTTAAATCCATAGATCATAAAATCCTAACCTAAATTCCAAGCCCTTATATCATAAACCCTAGCTTTTAATTTTATTATTTTTAAGGGATTTCATGGGAGTGGTGCTATGTATAGAATAATATAAGTCTAGATTGCAATAAAAATCTAACGGAACAATGCAAATTTTTGTTCAAATTGTGATGTACAATTTACGTAGTTGTGCTATTTAAACTAATTTTAATAAGAATTTTCGATCAAAATATTAATTGAACCTTCTTTTTTAGTAAAACAAGTGTAATGATAAGGTTATTGGGTAAATAAGTATAAAAGCAAAGTTGAGATTTAAATTTAATAGGGAGTAAAAATTAAAAATTAAATACGCAAACCACAGGTTAAAGTGGTGAAGACGTATTATATTTTTTTAAAAAGTCAAGTTTTGAGTCTAACTAAAAAAAAATCATTTCTTGAATATGTATAACGCGACGTGTAATGTATTTAAGTTAATAATTTTTTTCATTGTCTATGTCTTTCATTTATAGATAAAAAAAAAAAAAGAATTGAATTCAAAAACTCAATTTAAAAAAAAATGGGATGATAGGGATTTCAATTAATGTAGCTTTATGCTAAGAGAATTAAATTCGTTTATTAATTAGTAAAATGAATAACTTAAAAGCCAAAATTTCCTTTTTCGTCGGAAAAAAGGGAAAAAGTCAGCCAAGTGAGGGTAAAATAAAGAGCGGTGTCGCTGTCAAAAAAATGATTGTGGAAGAGACATTAGTAACCAAAAATCACAACGTTTAATCATTAGATTGGAATCTCGTAGTCAGGGGCCTAATTAAGGTCTATTCTTGCCTTCTAACCACCGGACCTAATTACTTACATAACCCTTTTTACACCAGTGGCAGTTTGGTCTGTTATGTTGACACCTAACCCCCCCTCTCTTTTTCACTTTCTTATTTTTTTTACCCTTTCACTCCAAATTATTTTAATATATAATATTATTTTAATATAATTAAATACATTTATAATGTAATTTTACTATGACTGATTGGGCAAAAAAAATTAATAAAGAACACTTTTTTCTTCCAACAGTGGCTGGGATGGGAATGATGCTATGATATGTCACCCGAACCGCCCATCATTTCTCATTGATCACAACAGGGCCCCACTTTCCAATCACTTCATCACCGTGCAATCTAATCAAGTTGTAACTTTTCTGTGTTAATGTATTTTTTTAGTTTATAAAATATTTAAATTAAGTTTAGTAATCCAAAATGATAATTTAAGATAAAATTCTAAATAATGGGTTAAAATTATATATTTTATATTAAGATAATGATGAGACACCTTAATAGTTTACTATATATATATATATATATTTAGCAAGAAAGGTTTAATACGTTTTAATTTTATTTTTCTGATTTTTATTTAGCCGACCAATGAGAAAAAAAGAAAAAGAAATCTAATTATATTATTATAAAATTCAAAATTTTATCTAAAATAATTTCTATAATGTGATATGTATGAGAATAAAAGAATTATTTATTTATTATTATGATTTGTTGGCAAAATTGCAAAGCTAAGAATGTAAATAGTTTGTTTAAGAAAGAATAGATGCAAGCTTAAGTCTAATTATCAACAAAGTCTTTTGTTGAAATTTCAATGGGTTTGAATAAAGGAGATGAAGTAAAAGAGTTGAAAGTGATGTTTGAATAATGAAAAAAAAAAAGAAGGAAAAAACAACATTAAATATGTCATTAAACTAAAAATAAAAAAGTTTATTTTATTTTCTCGAGTTAAATGAAAAATTAAAGTAATTTATTCTCAGAAAAATTTTCATGAACAATAAATTTTTAAGTCAACCTTTGGCATATAAAAGATTTTTATAAAAAAAAAACTTTACATGTATAAAAAAAAAAAAAAATACAATCTTTAATTAGAAAAATAAAAAATAAAATGTGTAAAAAAGTATAGTGAACACGTTTAAACTGTTCTTCCTAGATTTTACCGCGACCATTAATTATCATGGACTCTGCTTGCTTGTTTTCTTTTGTACGCTTTTTCTTTACTTTTCTTTTAATATATATATATATATATATATATATATAAATTATTTTTCTGTAGTTTGTGTTCTGTTTCTGTCGTTAATTCATCAGATTCCCTTCGCTTGTAGAAGTAAACCCACAAAGAATCTCTTTTGAGATCCAACGATACAATGCCAATTTACCTATAATTTCGCTTCTATCAGAGTTAGGGTTTTTCTCTCTCTATCATCCCCCAATTTCTGTCTAAATTAACACAAAATCCATTCCCTCCTCACGCAATTCTCTTTCGAAGTTTTCGGGTTACTAAATTAGATTCAGCTGTAAAGTCCTTTTCTTTTTCAAATTTTTTGTTTTTTGGAGTAGATCAAGGCTTGAACTGCTGTTGATTACAGTGTATTTATGGTGGGTTTTCACGTCTCTCTGATTTTTTGACTTTCAAGTTTGAACTGCTGATCAGAAGGAGCTGAGATTAACGGGATTTGTGTTGGCTTGGTGTTGCATGTAGGGAATTCTTGCATTTTGGAGCTTCAATTCAGTGCTTAGTATTTTTTTTTGGTTGAATGTTGATAAGGAGATTAATCAGAAATTTTGACAAGCTTTAGGGGTTTTAGGGTTTGGCTCTGATTTGGTACTCTGCATGTGTAAGCAGCAAGGGGTCCTCTACTAGACTGTGGAGGATCCCTATTAACTATTCCATTATTTTCCTAATTATTATTTTCGAAGAGATTGTGAAATGGAGAAATGCAAATAAGAATAAATAGTTGATTTTGAGTTCGTCTTTGGCAAGTTGAGGGGTTTTGCTTGGTTGGCATTTTGTGGATTGGTATTGATTATTTACCATATTTATATAAACTATTTCTGGGAAGGAAATGTTCAGCTCTGGTCCAGTTACTGCCCATGACAATACTGGAGTAGTTCCCATGCGCTTTGTATGGCCGTATGGAGGGAGAAGTGTGTTTCTCAGTGGCTCGTTCACCGGGTGAGTTACTGAATTGTTAAGGTTTAGTTTCTGAACTGCCTCGGATTTGTTTTTTTGCCATTTGCAAGCAAATAAATGGTTTCTAGTCTTTAGTTATTTAATTATGTAGATTAGATGTGTGATGGCCGTTTTTACGGATTTGTATTCTGGACAGATGGACTGAACACATTCCTATGTCCCCAGTGGAGGGGTGCCCAACTGTTTTCCAAGTTGTTTGCAGCTTATCACCAGGATATCACCAGGTTAGTCTGCTGATGTTAATCATCATTCTTAGCTCATATCTACAAAGGATTATTAAGTGATAGTCAAATATATATTGGCATTCTAATTGGTATTATTTCAAATTTTTATTGCACGTTTGGAGTTTTGAATTAGCCAGCGTATGTACTTTATAGCCAGATGCAGTGTCTCAACTAACACTAATGTTGACCAAAGGTGAAGCTTGGCTGGAGCGGAAACATGCAACTTGTTTATAGGTTCTTGCACCTGAAGTATTAGACAAAACTTGACCCTCGTATCCTAATAAAAGGGAATAGAATAAAGAAAGTAGTATGTCTTTCTGCAGCATGCCATGCCATTCATTGTACAATTTATTCCTCCTCAAACTGAACAACAATGAAATAATAATACTCAAAGGAGAAGTAAATGATCAGTACTTAGGAGCTCTCAAATTATTTCCCTTGATAAAGTTATCCTTTTGTGCTGTTAATCTGTCATTCCATCTCAGTCCTAGGTGTTATCTCAGGGTTGTCAATTATTCAAATTAAGATGTGCCTGTCAACGACCTACAACAAATAAGAGTTGTTGCTCTATTGGAGATCACCTGTACTTATGGGAACAATGTAGTTTCTGTTGTACATGTTGGGCTTAAGAGAAGATCTTTGTAGTGACATCATAATTGATTAATATTTTCAAGTTACTCCCAATTTTATTGTTAAATAATAGAAATATTTTGTTTTTGTTGCTAGGGGTTCAAAATTACTGCAGTCTCCAGTTATGTTCAGACAGCTAGAAGATAACGTTTTTGGGTTTTTAAATGCATTATTAATGTGCTAGTTGGGTGTTTTCCCCTTAATGGCATGCTTCAAAAAGATGTTTAGCTCTGACATTCAGATTTTTGTGTTCATGCAGTACAAGTTTTTTGTTGATGGAGAATGGCGACATGATGAGCACCAGCAATCTGTGAATGGGAATTATGGGGTAGTAAATACTGTTTTCTTACCTAGGGAACCAGATATGGTTCCTTCAATTGTTAATCCTGAGACATCTGGATCTAATATGGAGCTGGATGATGTCTTTTTACGTCCGGTAAGAGTCAAATTCAATTTGTGACTTGTCATCAAGCTCCATTAATTTGTCATCTTGATTTCATAGTATTCATGTCATCTCTGTGACTAGGATTTTGAATATCCATTTTTTTTGGATCTGTTACTATCTGTTGGTCTTTTAATTTATGATTGTGTGAATGTTTATATTTTAGCCTGTTATTTTTGTGTCCTTTCGATTTCCTATATATCCTTGATTCTGTATAGACTTGGCTGTCAGCATATGATGTTATCAGATTTTCTTTTAGGCTTCTTACAAGAGGCACTGGTATTGACATTAAGATAGCAACACAATGTCTAGTTTTAAAATATTGACTTCTGGACAGTGGAAAGGTCAGAATATTAAATCTTACAGAAGAAATGCTCTTGAGCTGTTAAATTCAATGTGCATCGTAAAATTATGAAATAAATGAGAGAGCGGTGTTCCTTTTTTTTTTTTTTTTTCCTTTTGGCTAGTATGGTTATAGTCTCTCTCTTTCTCTCACTCCCCATGTGCTATTTTGTCAAAAAAGGTCACATTTTCTAGTGGTGCTTTCCAGGAAGTAAGGCTAACAGAGGCTGACTTGGAGGTCTCTCGTCATCGTATTTCTGCATTTTTGTCCACGCATACTGCGTATGAGCTGCTTCCCGAGTCAGGCAAGGTTTGAGTGCTTTACCTTCTTCACAGCTATTTATGTGCCTTTCATCTGGGTTCAACTACATCAATTTTGCACACTGACTTCTTATTTTTAACTGTATAGGTTATTGCCTTGGATGTTAATTTACCTGTTAAGCAGGCATTTCATATTCTCTATGAACAGGTGAATCTCTAAGTACATGGACAGGCATCAATTTACAACATGCATAATCACTTTAAATTGACCTGAAGTGCTTCAGAATTTTATATTGAACCAACATTCCCTGTTTGATATCTGAAACTACTAATCCCCCAACCCCACTTCAATTCTTCAGACTTTTGAAAAATGCATGAGTTGATTTTAGCATAGATTTTCATCTTTCTGATTTAAATTTAATCTACTTCAGGGCGTCCCTGTAGCTCCTCTCTGGGACTTTCCCAAGGGCCAGTTTGTTGGAGTTCTCAGTGCTTTGGACTTCATCTTGATTCTAAGGGAGGTACGTGTTTTTCCACTTTTTAACTTTTGAAGATATTTATAGTTTACTTTTTGTAAAAGAATTTATTGATAAGAACTTGGAAATTCATAATGTTAATGTATGAGATGCTTGTCTTCTTAAAAGACAAAACTATGACAGTATTGAGGTTTCTGTTGTTTATATGGCCTATTATTTTCTGTGGTTATATCTACAATAAGAAAGATGTTACTGCCTATAAAAAAAGCCTGATCAAGCTGTTCTTTTACCATTGGCCATTTGGCAATCATAATGCAGATTATGATATTCTTTCTCTTGATGAAAATGTTATATTTTCATTTTCCATGGAGAATTACCAAGGAAGTCAATGTTCATTTGGACCATACTTGCAAAGACTCTTCAAAATGTTTTGAGGTTGGCTTATGAAACAATATCATTTGCAATTTAATAAATGATCCACTCATGTTTTACAAACTAAGGAAAAATAGTTGGGTTGACTTAATTTTTTTTCTGCCTATTTTTTCATGCTTTGAGCACCAAAGTTCATCCGGCATATAGATTGTTTTTAGTTTTTACCCTTTAAGCAATATGTAAATTAGTCTTCATGTATGTGTTCACACATGCATATTCATATTTGTTGAACTCCCAATACATATGTTTTTGTAAGATATGAAGCTTGAGTCATTTAGGGAATATCAAGCTGTTTCATAGTCTATGGTCTGTGTTTTTACTCCTAGAGATTGTTAACATTTATGAAGATATGGATTTCAGCTTGGAAATCATGGATCTAATTTGACGGAGGAAGAATTGGAGACACATTCTATATCTGCATGGAAGGAAGGGAAGTTACATCTTAACAGACAAATCGACGGCAATGGGAGAGCATATGCTAGACATCTCATCTATGTGAGTTGCTTCCAAAGATTCCTTCCTAATATTATCTGGACAGCAAACAAACCTTACTCAGATTTATTATTTTTCTGGGCATCTCACATGATAAACTTGATGTTTGACTGTGTGTTTATTTTATCAAGAAATGTTTGTATATGAATTCAAAAATACATTTGAAAGGGCAGTTGCTATTAATATTTCTATTCTAATTCTGAAAATCTATGAATTCTTTAAGCACTTCACTCAGTGAGTCTCTGGTTTGCAAGGATAAAAAAAGATAACTGCTTTTGATGATTATTGACCATTTGCTTGAACTACTTTAGAGCAGGCTATTGCCAGCATACTTTGTAGCAGAATTTGTGGATTTGACGGCACAAATGAATTGCTTGAGATAGGCATAAGTTTGGAGTAAATCCTTATCTGGTCTTTGCAATATGTCATCACTAGATTATCATCACAACTCCCGTGATATGCAGGCTGGGCCATACAATTCTCTGAAAGATGTTGCTCTGAAAATTTTGCAAAACAAAGTATCAATGATTCCCATCATTCATTCTTCTTCACATGATGGTTCATTTCCACAGCTACTACATCTTGCTTCTCTGTCAGGAATACTAAAATGTAAGCTTTCTTGGTCATTGCTTCGGGGGCAATATAAAATGTTTACTAACTTGTGGACCTAAATTCCAGGCATATGCAGGCACTTTAGGCACTCTGCTAGCTCTTTGCCTGTTCTTCAACAACCGATTTGTACAATTCCTCTTGGCACATGGGTTCCAAAAATTGGAGAATCAAATGTACGGCCATTTGCTATGTTGCGACCAAATGCTTCTCTTGGTGATGCTCTATCTTTATTAGTTCAGGGTAATTCACACTCAGACAGAATTACAGAACTTCAGATCTCTCTCTCTCTAGCTGATCAATATGTTTTTCTTTAGTTTCATATGATATTGTATGATTTGTTGCAGCTGAAGTTAGTTCAATACCGATTGTAGATGACAATGATTCACTTGTGGACATATACTCTCGAAGGTAAGTTTCTCTAATGGTGTAATCTCCTTTCCACTGACGTACAGCTAACTCATGACACCTTTTGTTATTTCCTCAACAGTGACATCACTGCTTTGGCAAAAGATAAAGCGTATGCACAGATTCATCTTGACGAAATCAGTATTCATCAGGTAATTTCTGATTTTTTTTTCTTCTGCAAATACATTTCATGCAATTGCAGACATCCATTTTGTCAATGGCCTCAATCAACCAACTGTATGGACTGCACAAACCTCCTTGTGCGAAAGGTTTGAGAACCAAGTCAGATGAAAATTTACAATACTAGAAGTGCATTGCATTAGGATACATGTGCTTGACTGAGAACTCACTGTGGTGGTTGGCTCTATCTTGTACTAGGCTTTGCAATTGGGACAAGATGCGAGTTCACCGTTCTACAATGGACAGAGATGTCACATGTGTTTGGGATCAGATCCGCTACACAAAGTGATGGAGCGGCTTGCTATTCCTGGTACTAATATACTGAGTTAGCTTTTATTTTTATGTAGTTTTAGCTAATGAAGTTGCACCACTATTAGCCATAACTTTCACTAATTTCTTTTGTTTTATCTTTACAGGGGTTAGGAGAATTTTGATTGTGGAGGCTGGTACCAAGCGTGTAGAAGGGATAATCTCATTGAGTGATGTGTTCAGGTTTCTGCTTGGTTAGCCTAGGCATTGGCCATGATCTGTGTGGAATTGTTCGCTATAGTAACATTGGAGAAGGCTCGTTTCTTTATCATCTGTTAAGTCTCTTTCATTGGAAGGACCCCATGGTTATGAGCCCCACCCTCTTTTTAGGGTAGAAAATTCAGAGAGCAAAAAAAAAAAAAAGAAAAAAGATCTGTAAATTGTGAGTATTCAAATTTTCCACCGTACGATCCAATTATTATCAACTCAATTGTGCTGCTGGAGAGCAGCTTCCATGTTTAGTTCCTACAGAAAATGAGGCTTAAAACCGCGGGCAATTCTTGTGATTGATGTGCATAATTCAGATGGCTCATTTATATATTTTTTTTCAATCTACTGGTTGATCTTTTATATTGGAAATTGGACAGTAAAATGGAGGTTTTATGGTTCAAATAATCTGGCTTAACAATTGTCATCCCTGAGGTGGTTTTGAATATGGATGTGCCAACATTTGTTAAAAATTCAAATGTCACTCTTACAGCGTGCAATTTGAAATTCCAACACAATCTTTCTTTAAGAATAAGATCTTAAATCACATGATAATCATCATAAATGACCATTAATTCACATAATCAACATCAATTAATTCATATAAAAGTCAAAATTTACTCGTTCAAAATGACCAAGTGAGAGCCACTGGGGTCAAATCGTTAAAAAGGGGAGGAAGAATAAGAGAGATAACTAATACAGGGGCAAGTAAAAATTTTAAAAAAAAAATTTGTGGACAGGTCGGGAGCTCGATGGAGCATGGTTTGCTGAAACCAAAATTACAGCATAATATATACAAAATGCTGACTAGAGGGCGATTTTCGCCCGGAACGCGTACACGCAGAGCCCATTAGCATACTGGCCTTTTAGGTCGGTATTAAAGATAATATTTGAGTCTTGATTTTTCCCATGCACGATTGTATATCTCTATATATAGGCAAATTTTGAGGGCAGCATGGATGCAAGCTGGTAACAGCAGAATCAATTATCTGAGCCACATCAGCTGGAGGATAATGTCGTTCGGTACATGTCTGCATACAATGAGCAAATAATACTTAGCACAATCGAGAGAGAGAGAGAGAGAGAGAGAGAGGCATGTTAACTATAAAAATTATGAGGAACCTCCAAGTTACCTGTAACATGAGCAAAGTAGCAACACATGATTTTATGAGCTCTGAAGGGATTACAGTCTCAACTGTCTCGGCATTATCTCGTGACTTGGGGTCAGATGTACTGCTGTTTGCCTGAGGATCTGACGTCCTGGAAATCAATTGATTTTGATGACTCAAAATGCCATTGACCTGCTCAGGCGATCTGATTAATTGTACCTTTGATTCTGATGCTAATTGTCTTTTATCAATAGAATCTAAAGCCTCCCCAATCTTCATGAAAGCATCTTCCCCTTCTTTCATGGATGAAATTGCCTGAAATGAAATTGCGTCAGTAAGTTTTAGGTTGCAGCAGTTCATACCGCCAGGAAAGCATAACAGACATAAAAAATTCAAATGAAATGTCCTACAAACCCAAACTTTCTCTAAGTTGGCAGTCCATCCATCAAATCATGCCATGAATGGGAAGAATGCATTTTTAAACTTCCCAACCAATGCACTGACATGCTCAAAAGGCACACATGTACGCCAAGGCTAATTACCTGAACAGCAGCATCAATCATTGTATGTGCCTTATGTCTTGAACTTCTAACAATTTCAACTACAGCAGATCCTGATTCTTGAGAAATAAAACTATCATGCGAACTTGGCAGGCCACCTGGTAAACTGATATTGGCTGGGGGCTTAAGCCAGGGAGGCAGGGTTTTTCCTGAGAATGTATGATGCTGCCTAAGATTGACTAAAGCAGAAGAGGCCTGCAAGAGACATCAAATCAATTGAGATGACACAAAAACAGAGAACTGAAATTATAAAGCAAGGACTTTATCATGTAAAGCAGTATATACAAATCCATGTGCAAGCCACAAGCCTGGCCACTGCTTTCCAGTATCTGAACAAATACAGGAGGAATGGCTTCTTGGAAGGTCTGAATCTTTTAGAGAGTTCTCTTAATTCTTTTGATTTTTCCCATATTTCATAAAGCATAGAAAAACAGTGATCAAGGGAGAGAAAATATGAGTATATTATCATGTCCAATTCCAAGGAAATGGCTAACAGGTTCAGTCAATTTACACAGTTACAAAAACCAAAAGAAGATAATGAAAGCTGAACCATGAAGGAAGACAGGAAAAATTGCCTCAAATGGAATCTATACCAAAATGGTCTGAGAGATGTATCAACTATCACAATCAAAGAATTGATCCAGCTGAAGATTCAAGAGGTATGTACTACAGTCAAATAATAGTTTATGCATATACTACATTTACCTTTTTATCAAGAGCACGATTCAGCTCAAAAAGATCTTGTATATCAGCTTCCTTTGCTTGTACTTTTGTTGCAGCAGAAGGTTGACCATAGAAAATTTGTTGTGCATTAGCAATGTCAGTAGATGCTATTTTTGCTTGTAGAAGGTTTGCATCCACCTGTAAGCATAAATAAATCCGATTGCTTAAGAATTAAAAAGATTTGGCTTCTTATGCTCTACTTCTGAAACTAACAGAAGGAAACAACCCACAAAACTTAATATTTCCTGCACCTGCTTTATCAGTGGATTCATGGGAGTTTGTGAGTTCTCTAAGTGCCGGTTTGAAGTAAGCCCTCCAATATTTGAATGCCCATTTGCTTGCAGTTCCTTAGATACAGAGAATCTGTGTCTCCTAATAGCTTCTGGCATGTTATCAAATGGATTTGTAGGCATGCAGTCTATATCCTGAAATGAAGGATGTCAAGTCATTACCAAAGGATAGAAAGCTAATCCTAACATAGACGTTAGAATTAAGGACAAAAAAGTGACGTGTTACAACTTCAAGACTAAGCAGCATCAAATTTCAAACAATCTGGATGAATAATTAGGGATATAATCATTAAAGATAATAAGGTTAACCAAAAAAAACAAAACACTGGTTAGAAAAGCAATGGTCAACAACTTCTAACTGAAATCTTTCTAATGACAATCTTACAAGTTAAGATAAAAGATCCACTTCCAATTATAATCCATGAAAACTTAGAAAAGCAATGATCAACAACTTCTAACTGAAATCTTTCTAATGACAATCTTACAAGTTAAGATAAAAGATCCACTTATTGTTGGAGTCATCACAAGCAATAAACATGGTTACCGACCACCTTGCAAATTGTATGTTATTAACTTCTCTATAGGTAGGCTAAAATATATGAAAGTTGAAATGATTCCAGTGAATAGCAAGGCTGCTCATAAAAAATCAGGGCAAATAACTCACAGGAACACCATGCTATTGACTTCAAACACCCATCTCTTTAGTCCATAAGACTTATTTTTGAGATAAGGTTACCACCAACATATTTAGAACAAACCACAGCCAACTTAACCCATCAAGCTTTATGAAACTATTAAAAAACCAGTCATTATCAGTCTACATTGATTTAATTACTGCAGTCCAGTTAAGTGTTCAAAACAATAGCTAAGAATGTTGTCTCCCAAGCAAGAAAACTACATTAGCAAAAAGGCTAATTTCTGATGGTATAGCAGAAGAAACTTATACTGTAACTGAAAGGAATACGTGCTGCCTTCACATGTTTCTGAAAAACAATGCAAATAACAAATAACAGAATCCAAAACACTGTTCAAATAGACATTACAAACATCAGAAGCAGGCATGACTATACAGTAGAGAATTCAACTACCTTGACAGATTCTACTCCCATCTCAGGAGAGTCAAATTGAACCCTGCACCTGTCATGATCTATTGTAAGCACACATCCATCGCGAAGTTCTCTTGTTTTGGGATACAAAGCAATTACTCGTTGTCCAACTGATAAAGGTCTTGCTAAATCCGTCGGAAGTCCTTCCCTGATACCAGTACGAAGTTCAGTATAATGTTTTCTCACAGAATCCCTATACTGTTTGAGTTTCTCCCTCTCTTCACATAAAAAATGTTCTGAAAATCTCCTAGGTTTACCAAGGGAACTGCATCAACAAGCAGACACAAAGTAAGGATGCTGTCCAACCAAGTTTCTCCACAAATTACACAGCATAAATTCACCGATGGATATGCCTAATGGCAGTTGAAAATAACATTATACCTTCTTATGACACCCCATTCCACACGAGTTAATCTTGGAATGTGTCCAAGTCCAACATGATTTAAATATTCCACAAACTCCCTCTTAGCAAACCAAGGGTAGTCAATTGCACTATAGAACCACTCAAATGTACACCACCTGCGAACCATAGGAGATGAAAGACAACAAGAAAGCTTTTCCTGTAATTTCAAAAAAAAAAAAAAAAAGAAAAAGAAAGAGGAAAAGGCATAAATTAGGTTCAGGACATTTGAGATCAAAAGGAAATACATTGGATGTATTTTACCTTCAGACAAAGTGCTGTATCTTGCAGGGAGGTAGAGTATCTATTAGCTTGATTTTTCAGTATAGAAGAATTCCCCTCTCTATGAATAAATGCTCTCTTCAGATCCATCTTGCGCCTGTTAGGTTTTCTACTTGGCAAGGTATCTTGAGTTGCCACAAGAACTTGTGCTGTTGACGTTGCTACATCACTTGCAGTACTTTTCTGATCGCCGCTGGAAGATCGTTTTGGTACTCCAATTGCTTTTGATTGTTTTGAAGCAGTGGAAATTTGGCCAGTTCGTTTTCCATTAAGTGAAGATATAATCTCCTCTTCCTCTACAATCTACATCAAGTGCATCGGAAATAGTAAAACATAAATTCAACTGCTAAAGGATTAAAGAATAGCCTGCTGCCACTAATTGATGAATTCTAATAACAAAGCAGTTGAATTATACATATACATATATGCATTCAGAACTAGAAACTTGCTCATTCAAGATGCATAATTTCAGCTTCAAATTCAAAATTCATAATAAACCATATCATGAGCTGGATAAGTTTTTTTACATAGATACAAGTTCAGTGGACAGTTAATGCAACATTTCTGTCACAAGAACAGCAGACAAGAAATCATAGTGATAACACATTACAAACCAACACATTTAATAAGCTCATAGAACAGCAGCTGAAGTGCTTTTATATGAGCATTAGCTTCAACCCAAACAAGATGGTTGTCATAAACGGTAATGAATTTATGCTTTTATAGGAAGAAAATATAGAAAAAGCAAACGAACAAGCTTTGATTAATTGAGAAAGATAGCTTCTGTTAAAGCTACAAACTCTTAACATTCTTTATAACACACATGATTAGTTAAAAAAAAAAAAAGGCCAATCAACAAACCTTACAGTAAGTGGCAAGTCTTGCCAAGCACTATACCAACCTAGACTAGGAAACCTAAATACTTGAACTGGATATTAACAGATTGGAAATGCAACATGGACTTTGGCTTCAGTTGCCATAGAAACGAAGCACAAAATGAAGCTAAAAGCAAAAAGGATTAAGCTTTTCTTATCAGATCCATAGCATGCCTATTTATATACACCCTGCAAACTAAAATTGAACATCTATGGGGGGACTAAATAGCAGTGATTTACTAGAAAACATTGAAAAGATGAGTATCAAGTTTAGAACAAAAAGAAAAGTTAATTGTCATACCTCAGCCTCCAATGATTTACTTAGATGTGAATTTTTGGGAACTTCAGAATTTGGCACCTGCAATAAGAAAAAAGATTATCATTTTCCCATGAAATCAACCACCAAGCAATAGACCAACAAATACAGCTGAATGATAGAGATATTGTAAATACCTTTGATACCGAAGACTGACGTTTTCTTTTCAATGACTTAGAAGACTGGGGCCCTTGCTTTGCTTCAGAGACAGGTTTAGCACATATTGCCACGTGTCTTCCCAGCTCGGATTTTCTTGAGGTACCCTCAGCTTCACATTTAGTGTGAACTTTTTCTTTCCGCACTAGGAGTTTATTTTTATCTCTATGATGGCTTGTAGATGTAGCTTCCGGAATGCTAGATTTGTCATCCATGTCAAATGCAGTTCTTCCTTCATTCAACTGGACAGATGATTCTAGACCAAATATTGAAAAGTAAACACTAGATAAACCATTAAAGCACATGGAAGGAATAGAAAAGAACTATGTCACCACAACAATTTTATAACAAACTTCCAGAGTGACAGCATGAAACAAAATTTGGGCCAAATTGATTTTTATCCTTCTATGTCAGGCAAGAAAATAGTCTCCAAATTCTTGCTATCCTAGGAAAAGATATATATGTAAATATGATAAACAAGTATAGAAACAAACCATATAAAACTGCCAAAAAATGTGCCCAGTAAACATTCATCAACATGATGACACTATTTGTCTCTTGAATGTTCCATGTACATGCGCATGTGCATATAAAGACAGATCAGTAAAGGTTTCTCAAATTATGGAGATGAAGTCATGGAACAGGAGAGGGACACTTTGCAAGGAAAGAGTATGTTTTACTTAGTAGTATGATGGAATAAAAGCACCTCTTGCCAGCTTCAGCTGAAAATTAGCACCTCTTGATGCCATATGATCATTGATTTTTGTCAAATAAATTACTGTACTGTAACCCAACATTGTTCTGTCTCCTTACACAAATACACATAAAATATGAGCATGTAAGCATTTGACACTCACCAGATTCCATTACAGAAATGTTAGCCAACGCATGCAACGCATCCAAGGCAGAGAATTCATCTGTTAAGATAAAAATTACAACATTCATGCATATGCAAGATACAAAAATTCTAATTGCTGGAGGAGAATCCAGAAAGTATAGCTACTCAATTCACAAGTTAAATTTGGCACATTTTGCCCTCTTTTTGGTCCAATCACTGCCTACACATCGATAACTAGTATTGTTACTTTACGACACCTAGAATACAGTCTCAGCTTGGTGGAAACAGGAATCATTTTGCTTGAATGGTTTTGGTAATTTAAATTGGTAGAGAAAATAGTGTGCACTAAAGGCAACATTACCATATTGATAAGATGTGAAGTAACGAAATCAGGAACAACACCCCCCCCAAATGTAAAATTGCTAGGCTAACACAAAAAGTTAAACCACTTGGGTTGGGATCACTTTCAAAATGTTGCTTCTCTGGAAACAACAATCTGAATATCAGGAAAAGAGACCTTAAACCCTAATGTCTATATGTTTTTGGGACTCCTGATCGATAGATTTCCAATTGTATCCTCGTCCCTAGGCACATCCTCCAAGCTTACCAATAAAACACAACACCACAAAATTCCCAACGTGCGGTTATTCCTCAAGTTTAGCGCTTCTCATGATAGATTTGCAAGTCATCCAAAAACCTTATCAATCCCATTACCATTGATCACATGCCTCATTTATACTTTTTGTGTTAAATCTCAAAGAGTTATCATAATATGTATAGCCATAGATTCATATAAATAAAATCAAGTATAGGAATTTAAAAATATTGAAAAATTAACCTACAGTACTCGAAAAGGAAAAATAGCACCAGTATTGCTCTTTTTTTTTTTTTTAAATGAATACTGCAATTTGCAATTTCAGAAGGAAATGACAAGTACAACCTGACCATTATCAAGGAGTTGATTGCATGTCAACGCCGTGGATGGGTGACTCTAGAGGACAAACATACAATGGAATTGACCATTATGATTTCTTTTGAACTGGAAGAAATGATAATTTGAAATCCATTCTTAACAATTTGCAAAGAAGAATAGGACAAACAAAATTACCTCCAGAGAAGTGTTTGTTACTTCTCTTCTTTTGGGCCGGGGGGGAAGAGTCATCAATTTTTGCATTTGACCCATTAATATCAATTTCATCCTTTAGAGCATGTATTTTTGGTCCTTCTTCGGTGCCACTACAAGCTTCGCCACCATCGTCAGAATGACAATTCCCAGTCTCTTCAACCTTTACTCTTTTTCTATAAAACTTCTTTCCCTTTCGATGAACTTCTACAGTACCTACACCTTCCATATCCACCAAGGAGCTTGTATCCCTGGTATAAGCACCATCATTATCTCTCGTGCTTACACCACCTTCAATCCATTCTTCATATGTGGAAGCATTGGAAAGCTTTGTATGAGATGATTTTGACTGTGGAAACTAATCAAACATACATAAAATTATCATATTGGTTGCTAGGAAAAGTAAAGGCAACAACAATAACAATAACAATACAATACTTATAGTATTTCAACATACCATCCTATCCCAGCTTCGAACAGGTGACGACTTGATGTGTTCTGTTCTTCTATGTGATGTGAAAGAAACTTGGGTAGAACCTCCTCTTTGCAATGCCTCAGTTAATGCAAGTGCAGCATCATGTGCTACTTCATCATCATTAGCATCATTTTCTGATTTCTGACCCTTGTTGAGGGAAACATAATTTTCTCTATCATTTTTCTTATATGGATATGAAACAGCGATTCGAGGTGTCCTTTTCCCAACTGCACGAGGCTGGGCACCTAAAATGATTATGAGAAACATCAGGCATTCAACTTGAGCCTTAGATGATATTATAATGATCGTATCATTCACTCATTGACTTGGTTAAATTTTAAGTATTCAAACTGCACCCATTTTACATGCAGAATTCTAGGGGATGTCAAAATGGATCATGCCAAGGGAACACAACCTAACACGGAAATTAAATAGATTTGGGTGAATCTTCATGAATTCGTGTCATAAACGAGTGACTCGCATATAACACAAATTTAAATGAGTTGTTTCACGGATCGACTCGATTGACCCGTCTAATCCATTTATTTGAGACATTTATTTGAGACACACACACAAATTTAAATGAGTTGTTGCGCGCGCGCACACATATATATTAAGTGGGTTATGTGGGTTACACTTGTTGGGTTTTTGACCCGTGTACAACTCCTTTAATTAAATTTAGTTGAATATTATAACTCATATATGGCATATTTAATTAAACGGGTTACACATGTATACTCGCATCACGCACTCATTTAATTTTCATATCGTGCTCATGATTAAATAATTGACATGATTATCAAATAGATCATGTATGTGTTGAACCTAATCGTATCACATGTAAGGCGGGTTCATACTGAACCCGACATGCCAATCCATTTTGTTACCCTTATAGAATTCAAATGACCATAACTAAGGAATTGACCAAGAAAAAAGGGGAATCAAAATAGCAAGTCAACTTATGTAAAACCACAATTTACAATGAATTTTAATCAATGCAAAAGCACATACAAATTGAAGGATTTCAAGCACAGCCAGCACCAATAACAGTGCATGTAAGGGAAATAAAAAAGAACAAGGATAATATCCTCTGCAAGCAGGTAAATTACCATAAAAGCTTCCTTTCTTCAACAACGATAAGTATCCATCATTTGAAGCAATTGAGTTAGACTGTACGACATCTTCTTTTGAGGCACTAGGTTGAACTTTTGCCCGCTTGCGCTTCAGTGGTTTCCGTGACATTCCTGATACATCATTGCTTTCTCGCTCACTTTCACTCACTTCCTATAGGTTCAGTGGTACACGCATCCTTATTAGCATGTAGCAAGCATAAACTTATGATTCAAACTAATCTATCAAGCAGAAGATTTGAGATCTTCCCTCCTACTAACGCACTAAGAATGTGACTATGTACTAGCCTTATATTACATTATCATGAAGCACATCAAGTAAAATTTCTTCAATATAGGAGTTCACAAGCATAAATAAAACTCATTAGAATTTTGCAAAGGAACTTACCATCCCAAATTATGATACCCATCCCCCTCTTTGCTTTTCATAAAGTAACAGAAAATATCAAGCATGCATTACTGCACTAAACTCAATTTTCTTTCAAGAAGAGAAATAAAATAAAATAACTTCAAAGAACATCATCCAAAAAATGATACAAGGAAACTGCAAAATCCATTGGTGATATGGTGGGTAACCAGTTTTGGCAGCATTCACAGTATATCAACCAGATGAAATGGACTTGAGGACATCCAGATGACCTCTCACCCATAGAGAGAACGATCCAAGCTTACCAATGTATTATAATGATCAGTCATCATTGCAATAAGGCCAAAAACAGAAGCTGTTCCCTCCGGCAGAGATAAGTATGCCTGTGAAAATCACAACCATGTCAGAAATTTAAAATGTTTAACGAAAGAAAACTAAACCTGCACACCTGGATAAAGAGTTGAACCTTCACCAACAATATAATAGCCAACAATTAACACAAAAGAACAAGTTTTACATATATCAGCTTATCCTTATTTTCTGAAGTTTACAAACTCACTGACATGGACCTATGCAGGGATAACTATCAGTAACATTAAGAGATGAATCCATCCAAATTTACTTCTCTTGCATTGCCACTTTAAGCATTGCCCAAATTTTATAGGCCATTCTCTTGACATGCATTTTGAAACTCCATCAGAAAAAATTCTAGAGCAAGCTATCCTTGAGATAGAGAGAGAGAGATCTTTAAGGCCACAGTCGACTGATTGATTCATTTCAGACTTCATGCTTGCCAAATTAGTTGCAGACTTAAAAACCAATGCCTATACATATAAAACTGAACCCCCCCTGGTCAACCAGAATTAAAAGTCGGCAACTAGTTGTGGAAGCCATTAACACTTAAAACCACAGCACAATCACACAAGAAGTGAACAGCATGCAAGTAAGGGGACTGGCCACTAAAGTTAAGTGGGTCAAGTTATCCAGCTCATAATGAAGATGCACAATAAACACAAGCCACAATCATCAAGTCTGTAAAGATGCTTAGTAATTCCAGCAATCAACTAAGCCAGCACCTAACCAACATGCGTACCTTGTTCATCATAAAAAGGGCCAGCACCATGTCCACAGCCCTATTAGGCACTTCGGCAGCAACCTGAACATCGGAAAGAATCAACAAATTTAAAAATAAAAAAAAATACATATTGGGGGTGAGATAAGTTCTTTTTGTTTAAATTTTAACATGAAATTTCACAGAACAAAAACAGTAAAACATTACATATACCAGCAAAAAATTTAAGACAATACAAACTGAATCAAAACAATATATAATGCATACCTTCTTCCAATCCTCCCCATGGACCCTATATGCTTTGTAGAAACGCTGAAGCTCCCCCTCGCTCCATCGAGGTCCTAACTTATCAGAAAATCTTCTCTTCTGGAAATTTGCATCGAAATATCCACATTACTTTTGTACAAAATTAAAAGAAAACGCGTTCATTATTCGCGAATATTATGGAAAAAAAAGGCAATGCGTTTGTCTACCTATAAAAAAAAAATATCAACACTCTGAAGTCATAATAGTTGTTTCAAAATCAACTTGCTTTGCAGTGAGGTTAAAAGGTGAAATTGAATGTTAATGTAAGTCTGAAGACATTTGGGTGAGCCAACAACTACAGCATTGAGAACTAATCGAAACCATTTATAACTTTGTGTAATAACACAATACACACACAGACACACACACACATGACTACAAAAACACAAACTACAGCTCATAGTATCAGCAAAGGGAAGCTTCTGGAAATGAATTCAATACTCACCCCAGTCACCCGATTTTTATTTTTGTTTGAATTCCTGACCTCTTTATGAGGTGAGAATTCATTCAGAAACCGCTTATTCACACTTTTTTTCCTTGCTGGTGCCATTTAGGACTTATCCTGAAACATCAAAATTAGTAAACCAAACCAATTAAAGCTCATGATATATAAACACTTATAAATGAGAATATAGCGCATTGATGTCAGCTGTGGACACAAAATTTAGAAAACAGCATCCAAAAATACCCACGTAAACACTATACAACTTCAGTTTTACTTTATATTAATTTATTTCTTGATTATGGTTCACAACATTGATTTTAATTCTCAATATTCCAACTCGATAAATTACATCAAAGCTTGTTAAATATAAATTACAAAATCCAAGAGAAAAATCCTAAAACAAGATATCACTATCCACATCACAACAAGCTTGCAGTTCAGTAAAATTTTGACTCCACGCACCCCAACCTTGTTTACACAATATAACTTTAAAAAGGTCAGTGGTAGCAATAAACCCAAAAGGCTTTTCCAACGACTTAACGGATTTATTACCATAAAACAACATCAAAATATACATTCATTTCTTAAATGCCAACAAAACTCAGTGGAAAAAACAAATCAAATGAAGCACTTTAAAGCTAGCAATCAATTGAAATATTAATTTTTAAACATCTCAAACACTTCCAGAAAAATTAGATCCTTAACATAAAATTTAACTCAGCGCACCCACAACAAACCCCACCCAAAACCCAAATTTAAATTTCACAACTAAAACTCAAAAACCAAATTATGCAAAGGTTGAGAAAGACAGAAATAAAAAATAAATTAAAAAAAGAAAAGAAAAAACAACTTCTAAAAGATGTGAGAAAACCCCAACATTCAAGAAATATTTGAATGCCGCACATTACCAGAATGCCCTCCAAAATTGCAAATTTTCACCACAAAGTCACGTCAAATACTAGTTCAAAACCCACTTTACAAAACCCACCGAAAACAGTATCACACCACTAAAAGGAACAGAAGAGATTGGGAATTAGTGAGTAAAATCCTCAAGTTCATCTCGTATAGGCAAGCAAAAACCTTAGAACAGGGTCACTTTAGATCCCTAATTCACAGATCCGATACCGTAAACTCACCGCTTTCAGGTTTGGGTTGAAACCATAGAGAAAGTGAGGGAGATAAATAATCCGTATGTGAGAAAGAGCAAGTCTTAGAGAGAGAAACAAAGAGTGTGAGTGAGAGAGAGAGAGAGAGAGAGAGAGAGAAAGAGAGAGTTGCCGCGAAACTTGAATATAAAGGTCGCTTAACCAATGAGATTCTTTGGGTTTGATTTTTCTCTTTTTATCTTTGGTATTTCATCTTTTGATGGTATGGATGACATGTTGATTGCGCGCTAATCACCGTACGCGTAGCAAATGGATGGGTTTCCACGGTGCGATTGTGCCTACTGTTTTAGGCTTGGATGGATTATCGCACTGGATTAAATTTGAAAAATTTGCTGATAAAGTGTCCCTCGATCTCTACCTATTTCATTAATTTCCACAATACTTTGAGAAATATTACTTGTTGGCTTTAACTATTCATTATTAACTGTAAATCCCCCCCCCCCCCCAAAAAAAAAGCCTCGAATATGATTTAATTTTTCTCTTAACAACATGCAGTTTGCTCAAAATTTAATTTTTTATAAAATTTATCCCTAAATTTAAACCAAGAAAACAAAAAGCTCAATTTCTTACTTAAAAAATAAATATTTAATTTAAATCAAATATAATTAAAAATAGTAAATATTCTTCAAACTAAATATTTAATATAATCAAATTATTTTTTAAACTAAAGAGAAGACAGTTTTTTATAATTTATGTTTTAAAGTTTTTTTATTTCCTAATTTTAAACTTTTTAAATAATTTTTTGGTAGTTAAAAATATTTTAAATTATTTAAAAAATAATTAACTTTTTATTCATTTGATGCAAGTTTAATTTATGATATTTCATGTAATTATATCAAACCAAACATGTGTTCTTCTCTTTTTTCTCATCACATAACTATAAAAAAAATAATAAAATAATTCATAAGTTCATTTGAGAATATAGAGAACACAAATGGTAAGTGAAATTTTATTGTGATGAAAAAAGAGGAGCACAGAGAAAATTTATCCAGAGAGGGAGAGTGGAAAATAAATTGGGGAAATAATGAACTTGGATTGGATCCATAGTTGAAAATATTTACAAGTTCCCACATAAAAAAAAAAAAAAACATTTTCCCTCTAAAATATTTACAACTAAATTTAAAGGATAATGATATAAAATTTAGTTACAGTTAAAGATTTTCACTCCCAAATCATGCAAATGTGTTTAGTAGAAATTATATCTGATAATTCTTTCTATATATTCAGTCAACTGAGTCACAATTTATAGGTAAATTATTTTTTAGTCTGATAAAAACATATAATTTAAGTTGAAATTGAAGATTTTTTTTATCAAATTGAAAAACCCAGGAAAAAAAATAAACCATATAAATGGAAACTAAATTCATTTATCAATTAAAAAAGATTTGATATGAAAATAAAATATATTTCCATTGCAAAATTAAAAATTATATATCAAGAAATGTTTATGTTAAAGGGACAGAGCGGGGGAAGTCTGGATAGAGATGAGGACGTCATATTTATATTTATGGCCTTGACTCTTATCTCCAATTACTATTTTCGGATAAATGCAAAGTTAAAATAATAATTATGTTTTGTTTATACAAAATTAGATATGTGCATGTAGGAAGGTGCAAAATCACCAGTCAAACCAAACCGATCGATTGCGATTCAATTTGATCCGCCTATCAGGGGAGGTTCAGTTTATCGGATTAATTGACTTGAACCCAATTGACCATTTTGATTCAAATTGATTTTATAGAAATTAATCGATTGAGTATAAAACTGAATTGAGATGTAAAAACCGATCATACCAATGCTGGTTCAATTCGGTCTAAAAATCCATTTTAGGCTTAGTAACATTCTTTTCATTAAAAAAATTTCAATCAGAAAATTACAGCTTCAAATTCTCAATTGCTTGTTTGGGCTTCTACAGTACTGACAAGCCCATCATTACTTAATTGGACCTCCATATTTCCAATCCCATTAATTGTCTGCCTTTCCTCGAACTCCTTAATCAAATCAGGATCAACATTCTCTCCAGGTTCCCACGTGGCTTCATCAATATCCGTCCACTTAACAAGATACTCATTTTTCCCATCATCAGCTACTCTCTTCCCTATCACTCCCTCTGCTACGGCATATTCTAATCCAGCCTCAAAATCCCTAACTAAATCCTCACCGATGAATCTAGCTTTGACCCACTCATTATCACTACCGTCCTTCCATTTGACCAAATATTCTACTTGATCACCCTTCCCTCGCTTCTCCATAATCTCCTGCACCTCCGCGTACTCAAACATTGCCTCATCTAAAGTCCTAATTACGTTTTCTAACCCCAATCTTCTAGCAAATTGCATTGGATTACCTTTTGGGGTAACTTTCAAAATTTCTTTAGCCAAATCTAACGGCGTCAGTCCCCGATCGTCTTCTACTTCCGGATCCGCTCCGAGATCCACTAATAACTTAACAACACCCGGCTGGACGTACCCGGCTGCCATGTGAAGCGCAGTTAAACCGCCACTGTTATCACGGTGGTTCAAATTTCCGCCGGCTTCTGCTAGAAGCTTAACACACGGCTCGGAGCCGATACCCGATACGAAAAGTAATGCTGTACGTCCATAACTGTCGACAGCATCAACGTCACGTCCATCATCGGCAGCGAGAATTTCGCTAAAAGCATTGTGGTCGGCTTTTTTAGCGGCGGTCCACCATGGAGTTTCATACTCCGCCACCACATCTTTAGCTATGTAATCTGATAGGACCCATGAAGGGGTATGACCGTCTTTCCATTCTATCAAGTACTCCATGCCTGTGCCACCTTGAAGAGCTCTGCTACCAATGATCTTGCTAACTTCGCCGTAAGATTCGTCAGCTTCAGTAGCAGGGTTGTTTCTGGCGTTTTCTTCAAGTGGGCTTTGTGCTTCTTGGTTTTGTACGGCAAAAAGTGTTACGCTTGGCTTATGAATATGGGTTATTCTTAAGTTTGGGAATTGATTGGAGAAGAAAGAAGAGGACGAGTGGATTTTGAGATTTGGAGAGAGTTTGAGACGAGAAAGGCATTGATTAGCAAGAAGGCTCTCCATTAAAAGTCTCTTACTGTATGTTGTTTTTCTAGTTTCGGGTTTGGTGGTTGTTAATGGAGTGGGAGGAGGAGAGAGGAGAGACAGAAAAGGCAGGGGATAAGAAATCTGTTGTCCCATCCATTTTTATGGATAGGATGATGATAGAACTATTGATTTTGTTGGTCCACGTAAGTTACTTTAATAATAAAAATAATAATTACAAAATTTCCTGATCGCATTTTTTGCAGATGTGCGCATGTGTCAATAATTCTACCTGCATTTTACATCTCAAGCTAAATAAAAATTCAACCTTCATTTTTACCTTAGTTAATCTAAAAGCCAAAGCAAATAGTTTGAACTTCGTCTGATATAGACAGCAAAAATAACCTTCATCTGTAGGAATTTTTGTCCAACAACTAATTATAATCTTCTCCACTAGTGCATTGGTCGAAAGAAAATATCTCCATTTGACAGGGCTTCTTCCCATACCTGTGAATTCCATTGGACCCAGAAATGATACATTGGAAGAATTCATGCTTTCAACAGCATTTCCATGGCAGGAATATAATATGCCACGTTACTATACCAGCGGCCCAACATATGAACCCAAATTCAACTTGTATTACATGAGACGAAACAAAAATTCCAGGTGTCCTACTACACTGAATTTTCATAACAGGCTAACTTAAAATCCTTGCACTGTCTGCTTGAAACGGGTGCAAATATAGCAGCATGTTTTCAATATGGATAAAGCAGCTAGTTGCAGTCTGCCTACGCCATAAAATTTCTTATTCATTCATCTATGGAGAAATTGTAGATTGTGAGATAACCATAATTACTGTTCTAACAATTCCTGACTTGCGTCAAAGACTTTCACACAAGTAAATCCGCATATGATCATTTGTGTTGATAATTGGCAGCTGAATGCTAGTCATCTGCATAATCAGCAGTGCGATCAACAATGTAAGGAGATGCCAATCATCTATGCATCAAAATTACCTTTCAATAACTCGTCGGCTATTTCTAAACTCCCCAAAGTCACTATCCCTCTCCATATTATAATCTCGGGACTTTCCTTGTCGCTGATTTCGAAATCCCTCTTCTTTTGATCCCTGGAAATTCTGAAATTTCCCACCTCTACTTTTTGTTCTCTGCCCAGAACGATCATTACCATGCAATCCTTCATTTCTACTGTTAGATATATCCAAATCATCATTCCAAGATTTCCTTCCGCTACCTATCTTACCATTGGATCTTCCAAAACGATCTCCTCCAAAGTTATTATTACCACGACCTTTGAAATTGTCATGTCGTCTACCAACTTCCATTTTGTTCCTTCCGCTACCAATCTTACCATTGGATCTTCCAAAACGATCTCCTCCAACATCATTATTACCATGACCTTCGAAATTGTTGTGTCGTCTACCAACTTCCATTTTGTTCCTTCCATACCTGCTGCCTCGAGAAAATTGTTCCTCATTCTCAGATTCTGAAGCGGAAAAGTTCAAGTTGGAACTTCTTTGGTAGTTCCTTCTGCCAAAACCCGGTTTATTTCCTTTCCTTTTGCTGGAGCTAAAATCCTCATCAAAATCATCTGCATCAGAATCAAGCGCAATTTCTTCATCTGAACCATAACTCAATCCCCTGGCCTTCGATAGGCCAGTTGGGCCCCTGCCTCTGTTCATATGTCTAGCATCAGCAACATGACTAGATTTCCATTTGGGTTTAACTGAAAGTTCTTCATCTGAATCAATATCCAGTTCATCATCACCAAAACCAGAGGAAGTTGCCTTCCCATGCATAGGCTTAGATGGCCTGGAGTAAAATGGGGGACTTGTCCTTCGATGAGTGTGAAAGTCATCACCAGATTCTGCACCATCTTCCAATTCAGAGTAATTCAGATTTTGAGAATCCTTAAATGTAGGCCTACTGTTTTCAGTATCTAGCTCGTAACTGTTGACATCATCTTCATCATCAAAGTCATCAAACCCTGTCCCAAGTCTATTATGACTAGAATCAGAATATTCTCTTTCCTGAACCCTTGGGACTCTACTGGTTCTGTTAAGATCATCGTCAAACCCTCTAAAATTTCCTCCCTGAGCTCCAGCACCTAAAGCAGAGCCATTGTTCATTGCTGCAGGATCTGCATATTCAAAAGCAGCAACATCTGCCCCATCAGATTCATTGTCATCAAAGTCAAAATTCCACGCATTAGAAACTTCCGGCGGGCTGGCGACCTTCTCCAGCCTTGTTCGACCCTGCTGCCTCTCTTCCGTTCTATTTTCAGTAAATTCATCAGGTGGACGCTTGCAATCACAATGGAAACATGTCATATTTCTCCTATAGTTTAAGAAGTTGCACCTGCCATAGAATAGACCAACAAAGAGAAATATAATTCAATTAATTTAAATTAAAAATTCTGAAACCCTTTGTTTGGAATGCTAGGATCCAATGCGACATTAATGGATTTTACAAACTGCCTAACTTTTCTTATAACAGGTAAACTTATAATGATCTGTCTCAACAGCAGTGACAAGAAAGGACAAAAAAAACAGTAGTTCTTTGAGATTGCAAAGCTTACTCTGGGCATTCCCATTCTCCTGGAAGCAACTGTTTCTTTGGTTGCTTGGCATCACATTGTAAGCACACTTTATTTTTGGCAAAATTCATGAAGTCACACCTGGAAACATGCACTGAACATTATAAGCAGCTAAGATAAAAAACAATGGAAAAAAAAGAATAAATTAAATTCTAGTCTGAAAGCATATTTAGAAAGCTTATGGTAAATATTGTACCTCAGATCTGCCTAGCAAAGCAATTTTCAGCTCTGAGATATTCCATGGATGCATATGAGCACCATGATATAATCAGAGATAGATAAGGTTATCTAGATAGCGAATGCCAACAAATATGAAGAAGAAAAACATGCAAAAATGGCAGTCCAACATATACAGTTTTCTGAGCATATTTTCTGAAGAAAAGCAGAATGTTGGGGAAAATTCTAGTGGATAAAAAGTTCCGAAATGGCAATTCACTTAAACACAATATGCAACCTTGCAATCTTGACACTGTTTATAATAACAATGAAGAGATAAGTCAGTTGGCAAGGCAAGTTATATTGTAACATACTTGGGGCAGATCCAATCCCCCCTTTTCATCTCAACATCATCACGTCCAACTCGTCTCTTTGGAGGAGGTGGAGGTTGCTTCACTTTTGGCGGGGGCTTTTTGATGACTGGAGGGGGAAGGTTAGGATCAATTGGAACAGCACTCAGCTTTACAACCTCATGAAGTAATTTACGGACTACAGTTTTTAGAGATTTTTGTTTCAGAAGAGACTTATTGGCTACTGATCCATTTATAGGATCGAAACCATAAGTTAGCAGAACCCGCATTACATCAGTAGTTCGTGCTTCATCCTCCTTATTGGTTAGCAGAAATGCTCTTTCACAAGAGCTTCTCAAACAGCAGTTGCTACAAACCTGAAATATGAATAACATTCGTACTTAAAGTTGTCAATCATAATAATCACAAGATTATCTGATTGCAAATGCAATATTTTCAAAATTAATCATAAAAAATATATAAAATAAGAGCAAATTTTTTTTTAACCCAATAAAGGAATATTGGGGAGAATAAATCAACAAAAAAACATGACAGCAACAGGAACCAAAACAAGAAACATAAGCAGAAATAGAGAGATGAAAACAATCAAGAATACCTTTTTATTTATGTAATCACCCTATTCAAGACAACATGAAAGTAAAATGTTAAATATTTTTATTAATAATTTTAACAGGCAAAAAATCAATTTATGGCATAACCAAGGACCTTGACTAGGACCAACATGAGAATACAATTCCTCTCTGAACTAAATGCAAGCTACATCAACAGTTCAATTATAAAACACCAAAGAAGAAAGAACCATCAAAATTGATACATCAGTTTTAAAGTATGCCAAAATCACTAACAAGAAAGTAACACTTACATCACCTTCATCAAGGTGGACATGCTTCCTTAGAAGTTTTGCAGAGAAAACAACCTTCTTATCTGCACTTGGACATCCATAGCCAACTAAAACTTGAATATCTTGTCTCTTCAATGACCTGAAATTAATTTTATGTCTCACCGTATGCCAATCCAAATGAAAACACTTGGAACAACATTATAAAGAATGTAGCAACAATAAATCTAGAGAACTAATCATGAGCTTAAAAACATTTACATTAGTTTATGAAATTGAGCAGTTAAAATAAACGAAGAATTAAAGATTATTTTTTTGTCCCGCTAATTAGCGATCGAGGCAACCTATATATATATATATATATATATGAACACTCCAAAACGCAGATAACTATACTAACCAATGAACTGAGTTCAATACTGCAATAATACAAACCACTAACCTGACGATATCGAACCGGTCTTTGCCAAAATTGACAACAGCATTCTGTACAGTCTTGAAATCCTTAAAATCAATTCCAACATCATCATCGTCATCTGCAAGCCCATGTGCATTAAAACCTAATTCTCGAACCATTTTATCCTCATCTTTCCTCCTATGGTCAAAGTAATTCTGGTGCACCAATCTCTCCATCAATTCAATCCATTCGGGCCACGGATGCACCACCTCAACCTCACTTTTCTTCCTTAGCTCGACATAATTGGACTCGGGCGTCAAATTTGAACTAGAATCACTATTATCCGTAAATCCAGATTCTAAACCTTCATTTTGAGAGCTTAATATTTCTGAACTTTGGGTACTTACGGTTTCTAGGTTTTGTTGTTCGTGCTGTACAGTATTTTTGGATTGGCGCCAAGCTCGGATTTTTTGGAGGGTTTCATCTTTTTGAGCGCGATCACGTTCGATGGCATCGATTTGATCGAAGACAAAGCTCATGCGGGCGGAGAGAGAAGAAGGCTTTGAGGTATCCGGTAAGGGAGAGGAAGTGGAGTAGGGTTTAAGGAAGAGATTTCGATAGACGTTAAGTGGGTAAGAGAATGCGGGTTTAGAGTTATTGGAGGTTTGAATTATTCGTCTCATGAGGAGGAAAGAGATTGGGGTTTGCGCCATTTTGAGAGAGAAAGGTTAGTATCCGGAGTCAGAAAAATCCTGCATTTGGCATTTGAGAATGAAAGAGAGTGAGGGGGAGAGAGAGAAAAGCCTAAACCCTTTCTGGTTTTGTTTGGCCGCCGAGCAGTTGAATTTTACAAAGGGAATGAGCACCGAGCGTTGGGCCTAATGGGCCCACAATAATATGAGTGTTTTAGACTGGAACATAGGAAGATGCCTATGGGCAGTTAATGACTTACCATAATGGGCATAGGCCCAGTTTTCTCCAGCAAATGAATGTCTTTAAGCTTATATTCCTTGTCGTCTCGAAAAGCAAGAAGCAACTCATCCTGTAAGCCGTGAAAAAGCTGACTAAGATAAAATGAATAAATGAGGAACATATATATAATTAAATACAGTTTCATTACCAGAATATTCACATGATACAACAACAGTTTGCTTTATGGTTGGAAGGGTAAAGTAGTTAGAAGCTATACAACAAGAAAAGAGGGTTACATCCGGAAAAGCTTTTGTTGATTAAAAACTTCGATTGTTCTTAACTTGAAGATGATATCCAAACCAGGGATGTACAAACAGCACACTCAAAACCACTCAACCATACACTTGGGGTAGAAACCTTTATCTGCAGCTACAGCAGAGAGACCCTGCAGTTCTTTCTGAACTTTACGCCTCTCGTAGAACACTGAGCAAGCAAGCGAATTGCACTTGACCCCACTTTCCACAATCCAATCCCCACCTCCACAATGTCGACATACCTGTAAGAGATAATTAAAAATCCCTTGATATAATCAAATAAAAAAAAAAAAAATGAAATCAGGAAGAAAAAGAGAGGAGCAATTCGATCATGATATTCAATCTAACTCAAATAAGCAACTAGTTGCAATTCACAAACTTAATCTGAATAATGCTTTTATGCAATGAAAATGCTTGCACGTACAACATGGGTGATTCATCAAAGAATTTACTAAGTTCAATATTGTGAATCATAAAGTCCAGGAATCTACTACCAAGTTCAATGAACGCCAGTGGTCTATGTGAAAGAAAAATACTGGTACATATTACATTAGGACATAGCATGTAGAATCACCACAGCTCAGGAAATTATAACTACTGTTGCCCATAAAGAATTGCTACAATTTCCGACAAGATGGGACATCATACTTACAGCAGCAAGGTGTTGCATCTCCCTCTCCAATTTTGATGTCCTTGCAATTACAGCTGTTGCAGCAGCAGTTTCCTTCTGTGAACATTTATTGCATAGATGTGTTGATGTGTGGACCAACTCACCACATAGCATGCAATGTTTTGAAAGATAGTAAAAATCAATTCTGGTGCGTTGGGGATTCAAAGCATATGATGGGCGCTTAGCAAAAGCATCCCTTCCTGGTCTGGGCATCTCTGAAAACCACTGATTTAAGTCAGCACCAAGAAGTCCAAATACCCGCTGCAGCGCTGGAATTATCTGTTTGCTGATGTAATATATATCATTTAATCTGTAAGGAGAATCAATATCCAAAAGCTCCAATGGATCCACAACCATATCAACCAGACGGGCACCTGGTTCACCATGGATCACAACATAAGGCACTCGCTCTGCATACCGTGGTTCTGCTCGAGGATCTGCTCTCATAGCTTTGGTAGCCACGATTGCAGCTGGTGGGAGTGATGAAGATATCCTTGTGCTGTAAGTGCCCAGTCGAACCTCTTTTGCAAAAATGAAATTTTGAATAGAAACTCTGCCAGATAGAATCCTAGTCCATTGACGCTGCAAATATTCTTTAATCTGCATAAAAAACATGGACATTCACTTGGTGAAAAAAATACATATAAATTGCAAAGGAGAAATTCTAGCAGAAACAAAAATTAAAAATGGCCTTTTGTATTGCCAAAAGGAAGGTTAATACACACAAAACACCAATAGTTTCGGGAAAAAATTATCAGCTTAGACTTATAAGAAACTGGTAAAAGTCTGCTTTCCACCTCAGACATGTTCTGATGTTCAAAAAAGAGTCTCAATGACTGCTCCATCATTTTTGCAACTGCACCACAAGTATCTCTGCGAACAGTCTCAATACCTTTGGCATCAAAGACAGGTTCAATCTGGTCTGTATTCTCATAGCTGTAGCCAACATAGCGTTTCTTCGTAAGAAGGAAACATGGATGGTAGACTTTCTCCAATTTCAAGATGACAGGACTTGGATTCATGGCAGTTACAGCAGAAGCTATCTCATTCCCAATTTGAAAAGATTCTTTAACAGTGCGTCCCTTGAGGAGGACAAACATGCTGTACAAAACAAACCCCAAAGAAAAGAGCTGTCAAAACAAAACAAGGGCACAGCCTTTCATGTAACTAATTTAACTCTCCAGTCACCTAAAGTTATGATAAACTTCTATGGATTTGGTTCAAGATAAAATTACATGGTCACAGGATTTTAATCCCTAATATAGTAACTAATATTGAATACCTGTCAGTATCGCCATATATAACCTTAGCATTCCACTTATCATTTGCATTTACCAAAGAAATAGCCTTTTCCAGTGTGCTACGGCCACATTGAACGATACTGTCAGCAAGCTCAGCACATGGCATGCGACCACTAAATCCAGCAGCAGTATAACCATAGGTTACATTTGCTATCAGCTTCAAAGCAAGCTGTCTTGCATTGAATATCTGAAAGAATATATGAAAGTTAGTTCTTAAACTATTTAATGCTCGTTAAGTATTCTTGTGCAGCATACCCTGTGAAGAACTAGTTCCGTGGGAGCCAACTTCTTCATTGCTTGTTTCACCATTATTCTGGTTGATAATATTTCCTCCAATAAACGAGGCAGTACACCTTTACGAACCTGTAAATGCAAGGAATTGATATGATTTTCTTTCCTTTTTTCTCTCTCCCATTTTTACAGACAGGAAGACATACTAACCATGAAAAACCTTTTTATTTTAAGTTGAAAAATAACCAGATTTTTACTGAGCATAAAATGAGAACACTACCTACAGCAAAAGAAGAAACAGAACATTCTAATCCGATGACAATCACAAATGAACTGTTTAAAACTATTCCTAGTATTTTAAGATCAACAGAGACTCATACTTAAGCAATACATTAGCAACCTCAATGTCTTTCACTGATCAGAAGTCAACTGCTTTGGGACCCAAAAGAAAGAAAAGAAAAGGTAAACACAACAGGACAACTTAGGCTACATCACAGGTAAGCGACAAAGATTATGCTATGACGATTTATACATGAAGTTAAAAGTAAATTTTTTAGAAAGGAAAGAGGAAAAAAAATATCGAAGCTATAAGAAAGTTTTCCCTTATACAAGAATACAATTCATGAATTCTGTAAGTGTTTCAATCTGGAATATTTGAGCTTCATTAACAATAAGTTGTCTAGAAAACATTCTGCAGAAAGCAAGTTAAAGATACCATATGCAAGGCATTTACTGATAAAAACTTATTTTAGTAGAAACAAAAAGCAATTAATTGAATTACCTCTGGAGGCACATACATAACTCCATTTGGAGTGAGCAGTAATTTATCTATCAAATCCGTTACAACATGTGGCTCCGGTGAAAACGAACTAACCCCTAGCATTTTTGCCTTTGAAGGTGTAACATTTCCAAGACAAGTGGAAAAGCAAAGGTTGTATGCAATTATCATTGAAGGATAAAGAGACTGGAAATCCAAGACGACAACTGGGTCAGCATAAAAACCAGATTCTGGCTCCATTACTAGAGGTAAACACTCCATTGCAGGTTGAGAAGCAACCTACACGCAACATGAAGTAGAGTCATTACTCAAACAGTTAGAATGTAAAACTCAAGTGTAGGTCAGAAAAGAAAAGAAAGCAGAAAACATCATTCCATGATGATAATCTCAAAAAGAATGCTGAGGAGGAGCTAATGTTACCAAATGCTGTATCTAGAAAGTGAAGATAGCTGACTTTCAACAGCAGGACACATAAAAGAAAGTATCAGTTGAGTCTTCAGGATTAAAAATGTTAGCAGAATAATGTGGTGGTAAAATTCGGAAGTGCATGTTTGATCACAGATGAAAAGGAGCCAAATTAACATAACATTTGATCGGGCAACAAATGGTGAAACAAAGTGTATTCAGCAATAACCTGTTGATTCCCAGGAGAAATGGCAAGATAGTTCTGTGAATGTGCCAGTCTGAGCATCATAGATTCAACACGGTACTGTGAGCCTCGTGAGAGAACAGAAAAAAAGTCAATGCCAAATACACGAGCAAGCTCTGAAGTACGATTTATCTGCAAAACCAGCCACACCAAGATCGATATCAGTTGTCCAGAAATCAAAATAGAGAGGAAAAATACTCCTCTTTCCACACGATGTTTCTTCAGCTACAACACTCAATAGGATATGGGTGAGCTGTAAATACACCCAGGAAAAAGAGTAAATGATGAAAAAGGTGATGGTCAAGAAGCACTACCATTAAAAGGCCCATGATTACAAACTGAAGTGATTTCCTGAAGCAAGAAAAAGAAAAAGGGACCTTCATAGAAGGTTGAATATGCAGAAACTCTTCTCTGATTCAAATTAGGTATTAATTCAAGCCAAAGTATTATTATGCTCTTTGGACTAAAGAATGAGCAATAAACTAGAGTTCATAGAAAATTTCAATTCATTCAATGAATTCCTACGATCAGCCTGGATGGTTAAAGTGAGTGCCAGGAATGAACCAAAGGTGATCTCCATGTAAAACACCTAATTTAATTTTCTGAATGAAAAAAAAATGATTTAACTGATCAGAGCCCCATTTATCACTCAACATATGACATAATTTAAGGGGAAGAATTGAGGCCAGCAAACATAAAAATGCCAATATATATAAAATAACATTAGATTTCAAATCTTTCCTGTCTTACCATATCAAGTTGATTCATTAACTCAAGGTTCAGCTTTGCTCTCTGAATCACATACTCGATGCATCTATATCTTGCTCGTCCAGCACCACTTAAAAACCATTTTGTCAATACTCTGTATGGAATTGATGGAATTTTTCGTCTTAACACAGCTTCACTAACAGCTTCAACATTATACATGTTAAGCTTAACTTCACCACGCATCAGTCTCCATATGTTAAGGACAACTCTGCCACCAACATGGACACCACTGGCATGAGTTCTGCCCCATTCATCTTCAATTACTGCCTGCTCTACCAAACCAGAGTCTGCAATTAATGGCTCATGCAGCATAATATCCACATCTCCCTTATCAGAAGTTTCTGTTGGCCCAGTCTCTATATTAGCGGTTAATGGTGTCCGAGAAATCTTATTAAGCAAGCCCATACCAAGATTTGCAGCCCTCTCAGCCAAAAATCCTAGAGAACCACCTTGAATATCCCAACCCATTAAAATATCAGGATCAAATAAACTTAAGATCCTTATAAAATGGCTAAATAAATGCTTCTCCTCAGAGAAATAAAGCACCTTATTTACAGATATTCCATCAGAACTCCTGCAAAACAAATTACGATAAGTAAGGGCAACGATTAAATTACTATGTAAAAGATTTCAAAAATGGAATAGGCCATAAACTAGAGAAAACCAAATTTCTAAATTTTCAAAAGAGACCCCCTGCAAAACCACAAAAGACAGCAAACTGTAGATAGGACTTAAAATAATGGTCCAAATTGGAACTGGAGCCACCTTGAAGGCCCTTAACAAAAAATATCAGCCAAAAGAACTCAGTACACCCTATGGTTCCTTCTTATTCAACCAAGAGAAACATCCTCCAGAATTTGCAGCAATTTTGCTTTTTCTTTCCTGGTTTTTGCTTGGATTAGTTAATTTCACCAATCCTTTTCCTCAAGAAAGCCCAACCAGTACATTGGTCATGTAATGCAAATGTAGAAAATTGATCTAAAGAAAGCAAAGCAAATATCAGTGCCCGATAATATTGATCATACCTCTGATAAGATTCTGTATGACTATGTAAAAGCACAAAAACCTCAACAGCAGGATCACCATCACTCTGAAAAGCAAGAACTATAACATTGATAGCATCAAACCGAGGATCTGGCCTTAGATCTCCTCTAGATTCAGCCTGAACCTGTCAGCATGTGATAACATAAACTGCTTTATTTATTTATGTATTTTTTCCAACCAAGTACTAAATTATATGGTAGAAATTCACCAAGGCTTGAGGTGCCTACCAAATGTTCATCTCCAAATATGAAGGTTGATGGAAATGCAAATGTCAATACAAACAAAAAGCCATCATAAGAGGTGAAACCCTACACATGCTATTGTCAATACCTCTATACTTAACAAGGTTAGTTGCTGGCCAGCACCAATGCTAGCAGGATCGCGAAATCCAATTTGACTGAGGGGAGTAGGCCTTGATCTTCCATTTGGGCCCGAAATTTGAGATAAATCTACGGAGCCATCAGTGCATGCATCCAGGTTTACATTATTTCCTTCACCATGCAATGTCATCTGAATCTTGCTATGAATAGGCTCTGAATTATCATTTCGATGTATTTCTTGTTGCACTCGATTCTGTATAGGCATCAAGTGAGATAAAGAACCTGATTCCATTGAATCCTTGTCACCACAAACAGGTGAAGGACCTCGCGAACCCATCTCAGGAGACCCTGTAAGAAGCAGCGGAGTTAACAAGATTCTTAGCTTCATGGTCCTGCATAAATAAAGCATTTGGATGATCTACCTTTAATGGCTAAAGTCTCTGCTGACAATGCATTTCTCTCTCCAGGAATACCTGGAAAACCACAAATAAGGTTTTAGACGTGAAATCCAAGTTGTTGGAAAGGACTGGAAACATCAGTTAGCAAATTCTAGCTCGTACCTTTACTATCACCTGCTAACCATCTGAATACACAATCTGAAGATGGGGGTGAATAAATGGGTGTCAAAAGGTACAAGAGTGAACCATCATTTTGATGGCAGGTTGGGACACCCATGATAGCTTCTTGCTGAACATTTAAGTCACCATTTGAAAGTGAATCATTCTGAATTACTTGCTTCTCTTGACGGTCCTCTTCAAAAAATGGGAGAAGTTCATCCAACGTATTGCCTACAAATTATTTGATTGTTGTTGAGTTCCAAAACCAAAAGTAAGTTATAAAACCTTATGCCCATCTAAAAAGCTCTCAATCCTAATAACAAGTATAATTAACTTTAACCAAATCTATATATTAAATTCCAAAAGAAGCAGGGAGGAGGAAAGGCTAAATATGACAAGGGAAATAGAAAACCTGAAGTTCCATGTTTGTTGTACTTATTAACCAGAGAAGTGTGACAAGATACAGCAGCTACACATGAAGCATTTTCACATGTTCCATCTTTCCAATCCACAATGGGAGGTTTCTTGTTGAAGGTCATGCCAATTAAGCTTCCAGACACTCCTTCCACGCTAACAACCTTGGATCTGGAGTTGTCGAATGCCAAGAAACCCGGATCTCTACTATATTTAGCAACACAACAATTTACATCCTCTAGAACAGTGGCGTCAGCTGACATGTGCTTGCCCATAGGTTTTTTATTAGAAATTTCATTGCATTGTGCAGCCGAAATTCTGCCTTTGTAGCAATTTTTTGGCTCATTATCATCTCTCACAAATATCTCATGCTCAATAAGAGTAGCCAACAAAGAGTATGGACCAATGGCTTCCTTTGGCTCCACTCGCTCATTGACCAAATTAACATCTTTACATAACAAATTGTCAGATAAAGAATCTGATCTGGATCTACAGAGATTAGAAGTTATAGCATCGATTGAGGTTGCACCTTTGCGGTCAAAGTCTTTACCATTATTCATTTCATAATGGCGCATGGCAATTGCAGATACTTGGCTGTTGGACTTATCCAGTATTTGTAATTCTTTCTTCCCTGTATCTACCAAAGAAGGATGAGTACTATGCTGCAACGCACCACCACTGCTTGATACATAAGCTGCTTCCATGTATGTGGGACAACTAGGATGAACAGATATAAAACTGTAACCCTCAGGAAATTCTGTTTGTTTTTCAGTGATTGAAGGCCTAAAGTTGGCAGACCCAAGAGGTCTGTTGCCATGCTCTTCATTTACTGCATGTAAGTCCAATTGATTTGGCATGAGAATATTGTCTGGTTCGTGTTCTCCTCCTGCACAAACTTTTTTTACCCCACTATTTCCACATTCCTGCTCAGCTATTTGGTCGCATCGCTTTCTTCTCATTAAGTCCCGCACAGAGCATCCAACTAAGTCACCTATTTCACAAAAATCTGTGTCAGGATTTTTCCTTGGAGTATCAGAATGTTTTCCTCCTTCGTTTCTAGGCATGGATGTACCAATGCAATCTTTACCTTCAACAACACATGCATCGTTGGACCAAACGGCTTCTGAGTCATCATTCCCCTTTTGGGTCATGGAGAAGGGTAATGAGCCCCATAATGATTTCTCCCTTTTGCGCTTATTAGCAACACGTGTTCTAGTTGTCTGCAGTACTTGGTGTTGAAAACACCTTTTGGAATCGCCTTTCATCTCTATCTTCGATGAATTTCCAGAAGATCTGGAAGTAGATGAGAGCAAACCATCCCCTTGACGAGTTTCTGATGAAGTTTGACAACGATTGATACAATCAATTGAACGCAAAGCTTTCTCCTTCAAATCCTCAATTGAATCTAGAATGTCCTGACACTCTTGTTGAGACTCACACTCATAATCCATATTGGCTTTCTCCAGCACCTTCTCAATTGTTCTTGCAAGTAACAATGGACTTAGAATGGTCTCGCGAACAAGTTCATCATCAGAGTTTATATCTTCATCAGCCTGAGAAGTGGCAAGCCACCTCAAAAGACCCAAAGCTTCTGTATCTGCAGTCTGAAAACAAATGAATTTTAAGAACACCTGGACCCTGTAATATCTGCAGCCAAAATGGGAGACTGAATAGCTTCTGAAGATATAGAAGCTTAGGGTGATGAAACCCAATTATGTCTTCATGATTATTTTTAGGTAAGAGTAAGATTGTAGGAAATGGAATTATAGATAGAAAGAGAAATGCTATCATGAGAACTACCTTTGGATCCAATGATCCATTTGTTTCAGAAGATTGTATATCAGTAATGGACAACAATTCTGGTTCTGCATTCTGCCTTTTTGTAGGTGTAGTGTCGAACTCATCTTCACATGAAGAACCCAGAAGTGATGAAACCCCAACAGCGTCTCCTTTTGTGTAAAACTTCTGAGGTCCTTCATCAATACTGTTAGAATTGATGATTCCATGTTCAACCAAATTTTCTTTATTAGCTGAAGACATTGATGACTGCTGAAATTCTACATCATCCCCCATCAAAGATAATTTTTCTACTATTGATTTACTGTACAACTCTAAAAGATTTCTCTCAAACTCAGGAACATGGAACAGAGTTTTCAAAACGTCCTTAGCAAGTGGCTTTCCAGGATCAGGTGGCATAGCTGGCCCATGCACCCCGGTCCTTTCATATTCTTCCTACATCAGCAGAAAGAAAGTTTAATTAAGGAAAAAAGAGCCGCTGCGACATCCAATAAAACACCAGCATGACAGAAAGCAGGCAGACCTCCCAGATGGGTATAAGGGATTGCACCATCTTCACGTCTGAACAATGTTGAGAAGGGGATATAAATGTTTTGAATTGCTGATTCAAAATCTCTGTAAGCCACAAAAGGTTAACAATATGGGCAATGAAATTATGAATGAAACAAGTTAAAGTGGCACAGCCATGGAGCAAAACTGACCATCTACAGTTGCATCTCCCTCAAGTTCACAAATGCTTTGACGTTTAATCTGGTGAAGACCTTGATCTGACGGCACCTCAAATTCACTGGAAAAGTGCCACATCCAATCACCTGGAATAGTAGAAGATATCCAAAAGGGAGAATCGAAGGACTCACCACTACTCAAACCTGCCTAATGAAATAATATACAGTATCATACACAATTATTTACAGAACATAACCAGTATGAGTATATTCCAAGATACCCTGAAAACATTGGATATGGAAAAAGAGACAAAGATGACCTGAAATTCAGTGGACATGCAAGTGACCGTTGTCATCTCCAGTCCATGTTGGCTATTGCAATTAAATTTTCTTGGCATAAAAACATCAGGTACTGGATGACGGAACTTCATCTTTGATAGATGGACATGGCCCATTCCATACAAGTTGTAGTCCATCTGAAATAAAAGAGGAGCTCAACAATCCACGGATACTCACAAATGAGGCAATTTGACACATAATGATGTCTGGGTTCTGACAAAATCCTAAAATAAAATATTTTGTATCATGTAAAGTGAGTTTTGAAACATAGTTGAGGATGGAAAATTACCAAAAGGAAAGCAAGCAAAAAGTATATATAAATCTGTCCTGTGGATTACAATAATATTATCAAACACAAGAAAAAGTTTCCTTGTGTTGAAGTTTAGATGTGAAGAGTAGTTCATGTCTAAACACAAGTATCTCCTGATATGAAATCTTCTAGGATCGAATAGATGTTAGAGAACTGTCAGCCAAATTTATATCACACAGTTGGGAGTTCAGAATACAAAAGGATTAGCCTGGTTGCAAGTGAGTGTGCTACCCACATCATGAAACAGGATTTGACTCCTCAGCCAGGCCACCAGTATTTTCCTTGTAAATCTCCTAGTCCCAACATGAATGGCTTGTCTTTGAATAGACTAAGAAGGTGGCTTGCCTTTGGTTTGGGATACTACTTATCAACATACAAAATAAAATATTATACAAGCATACTTATCAACATACAAAATAAAATATTATACAAGCATATGGCACTTGATGAACTTATCTGGCAATTATTCAACAGTTTGTTCTATAAGCTAGCAATGACCAAGAAAAGAACAGTCCATAAAGAAAGCCATACAAGTGATCAAACACCAAAAGCAAATTTATGATGCAACCAACAATTATAATGACATCAATATTCATGGATATCCAGTCTGATTCTTGTGATAAAAGATCTTTATTCAATGATTTCAAATATAAAACAACATTTACCAGAAACTGGAGAATGAAAGGGATATGAGATTCATAAGGCTGCAAACTCTTATCAAGAACTGCTCCTCCCTGGAAATAAGTGGTACAACGGTAAAATAATCCCTGTGCCCAAACACAAAATTTGAAATGAAAGAATGAAACTGTAACTTAGTACTATTGGCCGGTTCAATAATGGTACCAGAAGAAGATTAGCAGCACGAGAGACATCATGTGGATAATAGCTAAGATTTTGTCAAGGGTTATGCAATGTAATTCCCAAAGTACTATAAAAATGAAAGAACTGCATGACAATCTGAAGAGAATAAGCAAACATAAGGATACAGGTATATCTTGACAAACAACTCTTCTGATAGATGGTAACCATAAAATTTCCTAGCTCGGACAAGACTGCAGCCATGCACATACTGTCTTTTCGAACCAGAATTACCTTTAAGCTGTGAGTCAACCAAAGTAACATCATATCACATATAAGGTGTCATCCATGTAAAAGAAAGCCACTAAAATATTAAAAAGAAAGGAACTCAGTAGTAGAATTAACGAAGCATACTTTCAGGGATTTTTCAAGGGCAAGAGCAATTGCACTTGTGTACGAATCACCTGCAAAATTCAGCAAAGTTAAGGAGAGTGTATATATTTTGACTATCATGTGCTCACTGAAGCAAATCATACTATAAATAAATGCATGAAAGAATAACACCCAATACTAGCATAGCCATACCTTCTTGATCTGGATGAAGTGGTATGCCTGAACATGGGACATATAAATAGGGAAAAGCCTACAGCAACCAACACAGGCAGCTTAAATAAGTACATTACGCAATTCAATACTCTAAGGAGCTTCAAAAGCGTCGTCGGAGAGCACTTCGAGCATTTGAAGAATAAAAAATGTGTTAAATCACCGAAAGAAGAAGAACTAGTGAGCCAAGAAGATTGAAGCTTGCAACTAAAATAGCATTAAGTGAGCATAGCAATCTTACCCTGTGAATATGCAAGCAAGTCTTTTGACCAGCAGGAGTTGAGCCATAAACCCTTACAACAGGAACCTCGTTCACCTTTCCACCTTCGTTCAACAAGTCCGTTTCAGTAAAGGGCAGCGAGTTCAACAATAAAAGCAAATTGGAAACCCCAATACCTCCAATTTGCATACAGGAAAACTAAAATATCATAAGGTCTCAACTTCAAACTCCATCACAATTTTTAAAACACTGAAAGCTAACCTTGAAAGCTACTATAGCAAATATCGATGTCAGGGATCGGCGGTGCCATATAGTAATCGATCGATACGATTCGGACGCTGAAAAGTTTCGAATCTGACCGCGAAATCGCCATCGATTCTCCACTCAAATTATAAATTTGGCGCCAGGAAAAAATGTATATGCAAGTCGATCATCGACTTCTAGCGTACTCTTCTGTGGATGACATGTCGGTTTTGTTCTTGACGAGTAACGATCACACGACAAGCGATCTGTCCTCGAACAACCGCGTATAAATTAGAAGTAGCGTCGCATGATAGCGTATGGCTTTTATGTCATTGGCTTACGAAACGAGAATTGAATAACCGTCCTTTAATGATAAACGACAAATGGGCGTTCGGCGGTTGAACGACCGCGCAGAAACCTAATCCCGAGCCTCATATTCTATTTGTGAACAGCGGATCCTCGCCCGGTCCGTAATTTCCTTCGTATTCTATTCCCATTAGCGTCCTTCGGGTAAATGGGCTCAGGCCCACTTTACTTGAACAATAACATCAGTAAGGAATTGCGAATAAATTTAAAAAAAAGAAGAAAATTCCTCAAATACAGAGATTCAGTGTAACTAATAATCGATTTGTATAAAAATAAAAATAATATTAAAGATTACAATTAAGTCCACTTTTACTGCTAGAGTATGCAACGCATTGAACACACTAAATCTATATTTAGACGGTGTAAATGTATAAATAGACTCAGTTGCAATATTTATTATTATTATTTTTTATTTCTTTGAATTGAAATGTTGAATATTTTTGCATTCATTTAATGTGTCACATGATAGGTCCTTTTGCAATCTATTAATTATTTTATGCATTTTCTCTTTTGGGAAATTAATTCAATTACCCAATTTTATTTATGTATTTATTTATTTTATTGATTTCTCACCAAATACCATATTTACTAAATTATTTCAAAATCATTAAATAGCATTTTAAGTGAGAATTTATTCTGTCAAGAGTTCATATTCTTTGTTCTACTCTATTGAGAGAGCCTCCAAATTAACTTTTTATCATAATCTCAAACTATCAAGAGTTTCAATTTGATATTTCTCTGTTAGGTTCTTCACTTATCATTCCGGATCTTAAGTTGGGGCCTCCAAATTTTTTCTTTGTGATGATCTTCAACTTGATGTTTCTAATTTACCTGGATTAGTTCCAATATCTCTTTGTTAAGTTCTTTTTAATAAAATTATTGTCCGAAAAGAAATAGCTTGATTGACGCAAAAGTAGCAAGCTCTGTGCTTGAAATCAATCTGCAGAACTCTGGCATTCTTGGCTGCTTAGAAGCTCGCTACATGCTGTGTAGCTGCCTTCAAGGTATGTATATTGAAGAAACCTTTTTAAAGGTACAGGTTTTCATGATTTTTGCATCTTCATTTTGAAATAAACGAAAAAACGCAAAAGAATTCCAAAGCCCGACTCGTTTCTTACTTTTTCTGGCATTTTCTGTTCAACCAAACGGAAAGGTGCAGTTTTTTCCAATGGGTATATGGATTACTCTTATCTAAGGTTCACAAGGCTCACTGTTGACGGGTGCATATTTCATCTTGGGATTATGCCTCAAAATGAACCTGACAACCAAGAAATTGCCGAACTGATTCGTATAAATGGCAACAAGAATGAAACCCCCAAGTGTCCTTGCAGTCGTATGAATGAGTTGTTTATATCTATGTCCTAAGATCTCCCTCTGGAATTCAATCCTCCCAATTGTTATGGTATTTTTGTTCTTTCACTAATAGTAGACAACAAAGTATCCATTTGTGAAGTTTTATTACCTTAAGCATATATATGACATCTGATTATAACACTACATAAACATTTGCTTGAAAGTTGTAAAAAGTTCAGATTTACACACGAGTGCCTTAATATCGAACCAGCACAGGAAAATCCTACAGAGAAAGTTATATAGCCTCAGATAGAAACACTGTTAGGAATTCCTCTACCAGTGAGTCCAACTTCACTGCTAGGAACTAACAAAGTGTAAGGCATCAAAACGGGACCAACACGGTTCTTCAATTCCACATTTTTATTCATCTCTATAATACCCTCCTCAATTTTTTCCAGCTTCTTTCCAAATTGTTTAAAGGCCTCTAATGGTTTCTCATCTGTTGTCCATTCAGGTGTGTCTCGCTGCCCAAGGTAAACTTCATCAGAAGCATGCCTTGACAGAATTTCTATAAGAGAAATGCCAAGAACAGTTTGCAACTGAGAAGTAACAGTTTTAAGGAAAGCCTTTTCGGGGTTCGACTTAAGCTCTTCATACTCAGGTGTGTCTTTTTCAGGCAAAAACCTGCGGCTCATGCTAGGTCTATTAGGAAGGTAACCTCCATAAGGATATTGGCCAAAGTTGATTGCTGCATGAAGAGCAGATGCTATCCAAATGATAATAGTGCATGATTCTATTAGCTCTTCTCTTGTATGCATCTTGGGCCACCAAGGCTCTTCTTTCTTGTCACCATGGCCTACTTCGCGGATTTCTTTCCACCATGACTGAAGTTCAGGATCCTTTATGACCGTATCATCCGTTTCATAGTAAAAGGAGCAATAGTCTTTAACCCATTCTCTTATTGCTGACCATATTTCAAGGCCATCAACAGCAAAGGGATAGTCTTTTATCAGTAAAGAAAGTCCGTGTGGCGAATTTGGATCCTCAACTGCTATCCCTCTACATACAACAAAGAGTTGATTTTCATGTCATTTAAATGATGTAGAAAATTTTTATGGCCTATAATTAGTGAAATGATATTTATTTACCTTTTCTTTAAATCTTCAGGAAGTGCTTGCTCTCTAAAATTCCAGCTTTTGTAAGCAATTGATGTCACTTCCATAGAATACTTTGCTGGAAAAACTGTGAACTCCAATAATCCACCAGCATTAATAAGTATCTGTCTAGCAACTGCATTTATGTTCATCGTGTCACGGAAGTGAGGATGTAGAAGTTTGTGTATTGGATGAAGCACGCTTAATTGCCTATTTGTTGCAATCACAATTGGCTCAATTGTCGCATGAGTGTGCAACCTGTTAACAAAGAATTTTTTTCAGAAATTAATTTCAGTTGTATTAACTAAATACCGTTTCTTAATTTAGTTTTTCATTTTTCTTGTATTTTTCTGGTCAAATTCATACCAGTGACTGATAAGCTGGTGAACGCCAGAGTCGACTACACCCACATAAGCTTTAGCCAACAGCCAAATAGAACCTTCAACACCATCCTCAGCTGGTGTGCATACTTTGCTAACAGCTCCGAATTGATCACCTTCAGGATGAGGCAAGGTTAATTCAATTGCTAATGGCTTCAAAGTCCCATCAGCTTTCAAGAAAAGCAGTGTTCTTGATGCGTATGTCTTTGTGGAGGTAGCATTTATCCGCCTTAGGTATGGCATCATTGTATCGTGGTGATCTAATATGTATAGCTTGTTGTTCTTTAATGCCTGTTAACCGTTATGATTTAGTTATATATGTGCAAAATATCTGATGATTCTGACTCAACTCGTTGAAGAAACAAATAGATGAACGTTACCTCATCTACGGTCAGTCCATCCAGATTATTCTTTATGTGATCTTCTGTTATTGAACTGTTTTGATTGCCATATTGTTTGTTGTTTAGCTTGCTTTTTGGAGGGAATTCCTGCAGTCAAATTTAACAGTATATATAGGCAAAACCAGAAAATCAATCTCTTTTCTCTACTTGGCGGAAGCTTTAATATTTACCTCAAGACGACGGATAATGACAGGATTTATACCAGCTAACATTTCTCTACCAAATTCCTCATCAGTCCTCCACGCAGTCTTACTCTCTGCCCCAATTGTCACAGAATCACAATTTAAAAAAAAAAATGCAGAAAGACATATTGTGCACAATGTTAATAATGGCATTTAATGGTGGAGACGTGATCATACCTTTAATTACTTGAGGCATTGGAAATTTGAAAAGCCGCTCTCCATCAGTTCGGAAAATTTCCTTAAGCATCTCGAAAGGAATGTTTTTCATAACATTATCTAGTAAAGGTCCATCAGGAAGCTTAATACCTCCTTCATAGAGTTTTAATACATCAGCAAAGGAGTCAAACTCATTAGGAGTGCTATCAAATAGAGCTTCTAGCTCGGGTTTAAGAAACTGAGCTATGGATTTCAGTGCATAAGCAAGAAAATCAGACATCTTCAAATGACCAAATCTTTCGTCCCGTGGAACATATATGTTCAAGCTCATTAGTAGTGGCAGCCTGCTTTCATAGTTAGGATCTGCTCATATCAGAAAACAGGATAAAGAATCTGGTTTAACTGAAAATGCATATCGAGAGGATCGTCTCAGGAACTGTAAAGCTAGAATAATTGTCAGCAGCAGAAAATAAGAACCTGATTCTGCTGGTGGCCGGCCTGTTCTTCCTCTGCGAGGATAAGGATATTCAGAAGATCCTCCAAGAATCGGGCGAACATACTTAGGACCCTTCTCAGGATCTCCTAAATCATTGTAGTAAGCATAATCGTACACACGATCCCAATCTTGCAGCTCTCCTTTTCCATCTCCTCTCAAATTCTCGAGCTCTTCCTCTCTGTACTTGCGCAATGGCATCGGTGTCTCGTGTGGCAGAAATGTCTACAAAAGCATATTAAGAAATTAAGAATCATCAACTTACAACATTCGCCAAACTCCAATGTCACAAAAAGAAAAGAAAATAAAATAAAAGAAAAACTATGATCTTGATTTACCTTGTTAGCGAAGAAAATGCGATCTTTCTTATAATGCTTGGCAGGATAAACCCATGAATTGCATGCAAAATGGATTCTACCTTGTCCAGGAACATCTTCAATAGTGAAAGTTTTGAGGTAAAATTCACTGTGATGATTGTTTTTAATTATGAATGCTCCTGGAATTCCAATTTCCTCGTTCCAATCAAATGTAACTTTGAATGCTGAATCTCCTGGTGTCAAGGGAGCTATTGTAGTAATCCAATCTTCCAAATATGCAGGTTCTCCTACTTTCCCTTGCAGACCGTTCTCTACAGAGCCATAACAAGTACAATAAGAGGCTGCTGTTGTGATGAATTATAAATTACATATAATAGTAGTAAAATGAAGCTCATTGATGAGTTATAAGCAATCATCAAGAAAATTTAAACAAAAAATGAATATTAAATTTTTTACTTTAATAATTACCAATAATTAGTTTTTTCAATAAAAATAATGCACCGACAAGAATTTTCTGCAATTGACTGATTGTCAATGGGAGGTGAATGGCACCTGCGACCTGGTGTGGGTCTCTTCCGACGGTCTTCAACCTTTTTCCCCCATTAATTAATAAAAAGAGAGCAATATATGGCTGTAACTTTTTACTGTCACAGCCTGTATTCCTAATTCCTACTATGGATCATCAACAAATCGAAAGGGCAGAAATTATCACAATTAGTGTCTGTGATATGAACTATTTTTCTGGTTTGTGCAAAGAAAAAGCAAATTTCGTTAAGCTTTTCTTCATGAAAACTGATGAAAGAGGGACAGAGAGAGATATGTAAAGTTGGAAAGAATAGTAATATGGTTCTTTTGTTTCTAATTTGTCTTTTCTTTTCTTTTTTGTACCTATATTATGATTCATGAACATGATTAAATTAAAAATGAAATTCAAGAAACTGACAGATCATCAACTGAAACTTTTTCTCTAATTACTCTATTTTCTATAATCCAGTAGCATGATCAGTTAATCAAGAGTAACATATCTACTGATTAAAATACCAAGAAACGAAATTAAAAAAGAAAAGAAAAGAAAAGAAAAGAAACTATAACTTACCAGATTCACTATTAACAGAACTAATGAGTTGCAGAGAAACTCCATGGCCAAGCAACTCATGAACACGATCAAGAAGTGAAGCATGAAAGTCATTGAAGTCTAAAACATTCTTTTTCATCAAAACAACAGTACCTACGACCTTTTTGCACTCACCACTAACACATTTTATCTTCTTGTTGCCATTACTGTCGCCAGTAATGGCACCAACTATGTTTTGAAGCATTCTTGATGATCAGTCGTTGAGGAGAGAAAGACAAGAGGTGGGAACCAAAGAAAAGTTATTAATTTGAGTTTTGGTAAGTGTGAGGTGAGAGATATGGATTGTATTTATAGAGAAAAATAAAAAAGAAAAGGAAACAAATGGAATTGACTGAGAAGTTTCATTTTTTATTGTGGGTTCATATTGGAGTGGTTCCATCTCCTTTCTTAAGAGTAAATTTAGGTTAGTCCTTTGCAAACTTATTATCTGAGGATGAGATGATTCTTCAGCCATTGAGTGATGCTCAATGACTTGCCGGTCATCAGCACTTTTATGGCGCGTGCAGTACACTTCCATGCTTTTATTGTGAGGCTTTTACTTCATTTAATTAATCAACAATTTAATATTCAATTATGCATGACCAATTTGATTTGAAGAAATACCCTAACTTTTTTTTCATTAGATATTTATCAACAAAAGAATATACTCATTTAAGCCAAATCTCGAGATTCGAGCTCACTCGACTCGACTGATTTATATCCATACTCATGCATATCGCATGCGCTAAATATTAAAAAATATACATAATTCGCTAATTAATCCACACAATTTTTACTTATTACCGATAGTAATTAAGTACGGATTTCATATAATTAATAAACTCCTTCGGACTGCTATTTTGATTTATTCATGCAAAGTGGAAAATGGGCAGATAAGACATGAATATGTGCCAAGATTAGGTGTTACAAATCTTAGTCTATTAGTATCATTCTTTCTTCCCAATGGATGACTACTGGGGTCCTTACAACCTTTTCATCTCAGGCTTAATTCCCAATTAAGAAAAAAAAAAAAAAAAAAAAAAAGCGGTGGCTTGAAACATCTTAGATTTAATTAGTCTTTTAATAATAAACTGCCCTTTAATCCTTTTAACAGATTTATAAATATAATTACTTTTTCAGTCTCGAAATATAAATTATTTTAAATATTTTAAAAAATAATATAAATCAATTTTCTTACACGACAACATCTCTAATAAAAAAAAAAAATAATATTTATTATTCTTCATCACTTCTCACGTGGAGTGCTTTTAATATCAAAAAGAGAGAGTTCTTCTTGGAAGTCTTGTTTAATACCCTTAATGGAATTTCTCTAATCTTTTTAGATTTTCTTGAGTCTTTTAAGGATAATTGTATGTGCACGTGTGAATGTGTGATTGAATTGAATAGAATAATAAAAATTAGACATTTCTGTAACAGAATCACATCTCTTACTAAAGCAATTTGCATCAGATAAAGAAAAAAAAAACCACTATCAAATGTCCCCCAAAAGGAAGGGAAGGGATGAATGTGATCAAGAAATTTAATCACTAAGTCTTGTGGGTTAGTGGGAATCAATATTTTGTTTAAACAATATTCTTTATTTTTTATATTTCCACGAAATACCGTAATTTGTGTCTGTTTGAACTGTCAATAGTAAATTTTTACTCTCCCTTTAAAGAGAGAGAGAGAGAGAGTGGCCCGAAGAAATTTTTAGCTTTTCGTGTTGGTACTCACAGTCCACAAATATAAATTAGAGTCTGAAAATTACATGGATAAAGGTAGTACAATACAAGGAAATGGATGGAGATGTAAAACTAAACGACTCTATCCATAATTGATTGAATTGATAACTCGAAATTGATTATGCCCAAAAGAAACGGTCATCGTTTAATTAGACTACACATAGCATGATTTTACCGGTTTAAGTTTAGTCAGTCAGCCATGTGACGTGATAGTGTTTATACTGAAAAATCCGACACAATTATTCGGTTTAAAATAATTAAATTATAAATAAAATACCCATTAATTTGATTATATTAATTACTTTAATTTCGATAATTATTTACTTTTAAAGAATTAATCAATATTTTTTATTTTTCTCATAACAAATGAGAATTTTTAAAAATTGATAGATAAAAATAAAAAATAAAATATATAATTTAATTTACATCATCAAACAAGCCATGAGTAGAGATGGGGAAGTTCGGACCACCAAACTCAAAAAAATTAAAGATAATTTTATATTTAATTGAAATAATTTAATGATAGTCAATTCATCCAAAACTATAATATTAGTACGTATACGTCTGCAAAATTGAAAGTTTTATGCTGGTTGGACGAAGGAACAGTTGAGGAAAAGAAAGTGAAGGCTTTTGCAAGTTGACACGTCACTTGATAATAAGACACTTTGCAATTGATGATTTGGTAAAAGAAACACAGTGGGATGAGATGGCTCAATTTATTTATTTTTGAGAAATGAGATCATTCTATTTTAAGAAAATAATAAACCCATTTGAAAACTACCAAGTCAATTCAAACATATTGTATTGATTCAGGAAACAAATTACTATCAATTCGGTTGGTTTAGTTCAAAATTATCAATTTTATAATTAAATAATATGAATAAATATAGAATGAAGCAAAGTTAATAATATAAAGAAATCGTTTGATTTGGTCGATATTCCATACTCAAACTTCAAATGAAATTTTAATTTTAAAATTATTAATTTTATATCGAAATAATTTATGAATTCATTATTCATGCATCAAACTTCAAACCAGTGAAAAATAAATTATAATTTATTAAAGAAAATAAAATAAAAATAATATTTTAAAATTTTTATTTTCATTAGTTTGATCTAGATAAAGTCTGTAGACCAAGTTTAAGAAAATAGTTCTTCACTTTACTCGCCAAAATAATTATATCACATGCATATTTTTTATTTTAATGCGAGTGATTTACTATTTTTTTATTAAGAATTTAGGTCTTAATAGCAATTAATCAAATTTAATTAATAAGAAAAAAAAAAGGATAAAAACAGTAATTCATGCATTGAATCGATTGCTGCACGTAGGAAGCAACTTCCTCAACTGAGTTTCAACATTCAAAACATTGACTGATGGAATGGAATGTAAGTTGTATAACTAACATGCAAGAAACCAACCAAACTTCTCACAAACTTTTATATAATCATTTCATAATAATCAAAGCTAGAGCTATACTTAGATCGATACATTTGCACTTTAGCACTTGTACTTTTTTATACTATACAAGCTTTGAAATATCTCTATTATCATACTGTACAAAAATTCATCGGTTAAAATTTTTATTTTTATAATTATGCGCTATCTGAAATCTATTGATTTAATTAATTTAAATTTACACCGTCAGATAATGAAAAAAAAGTTTAAGAGAGATAAAAATTAATTGAATTTAAAATATTAGATAAGATATACAAAATAAATTTAAAATTGTGGCACTTGAAATAAAATTGAATATAATTTTAATCTTAATAAAAAATAATTCAGGCCTTTTCATTTATTTCAACGTCATGGTTGGTCCCCCTTTACTTTATTATTCATCATGAGTTTTGTCTGCCTGCCATTCATTTCATTGGACTTTCATCATTGAGGTACGGAAGGAAAATTTGGTTTTGCCATTATATATTTGTTTTCCTAGCACATAGTAAAGGAGAGTTGTTTGGAAAAATTATTATATATTTCTTTCGTTGCTAAGTAATGACAACAAGAAATGGGCCAGGCCCATAGTAGTTTATCCAAATTTGCAATTCTGTGGCCGTTTCAGGTAAAATGGGCCAAAGCCCATCTTCTGTTGGGGCTGTAACGAACAACAAGTAATAATTCCAAGGCCACGCGAATATTTCTTTCGTTGCAAAGGAGACTCGATTCGATTCCTCACGATCTGTTATGCACATTACGGAGTAATATGCTGTCGTTCGACGACAGAACATGAAGTTGTCGTTTAATATTGAAAAATCATTGTTAAATAAACAGCAAAAGGAAGAGAATAAAACCCATAATTCTCATTTTGAATAAACCAAACTAAAGAAAAAACGTTCAATATTAATTTTTTTTTTAAAAAAAGGAACTTTGAATTTCCAATACCTACACGGGAACAACAAGTGCAGCAAATGGGATGATTATAATAAAATTTGCATAATAAATTTAGCAATTGAATTTGAAAATTGATTAAAAGAATAATTAAAACTATATAATCAATGAGTCAGAATTAAATTTCACAAAGAAGTACATAAAGTATTTTTCAGTTTTATAAATAAAATTAGGTGATTTAATTTGCAAAATCACCTCAAATCAACATAAATTCTTATTTTTCATTAAAAAAAAAGAAAAAGAAAAGAAAAGAAATTACAAAATGCCATTATATATATATATGTATAAAATAATTATTATTTTCCATAGCCCCAAAAGTCCATTTCTCCACGCAATGAAAGCTGATTAATTGTATGAACTGAAGATGCATTTCCATCTTCAAACCTAACAGCACCTCCTGCTTTGGAAGAATCATCATTTCCAAGATCATGGGAAGTAACAATCCGATCAAGCATTGCCCAGTGGTCATGATTCATCTGCTGTTGTTGTTGATGATGATGATGATGACTTGGCTCGCAAGTACCCACCTCTAGCCCCGCCTCAGGATACCTAAGACTTTCACTGCCTGCACTTTCACAATCCCTACCACTCGACATCAATTGCTTTGCCGCCACAACCGGAGAGCTTGAAGCAAGAGCCGGTGAGTAATCATAGCCTATAGGCTTTGGCAATAGGTTTTGGGATTGGAAAAGAGAATACTGAGTAGTAGGCATGTGAGTGTAGTGAAGGGAAAGTTCAGGATGATGATGTGTAGTTGTTAGGGTTTCGTTTTGACGTAGTAAATTGAATTGGTTTTCTCTGTGCATGAAATTATTATTATTGTTGCGGAAAGAGTTTACGTTGTTTGAAGTGTTGAGCTGTTGATCGGAAGAATTGATGCTTGTTTCTGCTCCTTCATTGTTGTTACTGTTAATCTTGAACAGGTTCTTCTTCTTGAAAACCCTACATACCACCCAACCATCCTCCTGTACACAGTGAAATCTCATCAGCAACCTTCAACATCTTCATATATATATATATTTCGAAAATTCTTGAACATGTTTGTGTTCAAGAGAAGAGAAATTAAGGAAAATTTACTTACAGGAGAGTTCGATTGAAGATCATCGGCATCTTCAAGGCGATACTCGTGCATGATCCAGTCAGTCTTTTGGCCATGGGGGGCTCTTCCTCTATAGAAAACTAGAGTTTTTCTCATACCAATCTTCTTATAGCTGTTCCTAATGCACTTGTCCCTTCCTGTTGCTTTCCAGAATCCTGCATTTGTAGCCCTATTTGTTCTTGATCCTGTTGGGTACTTCCTGTCCTTGTGACTGAAAAAGTACCACTCATTTTGAGGAGTTGATCCAATTCTACACCTCTCTATTTGTATTTCCATACATGCACGTGCACAACCACCATATCAATACATTATTAAACGAAATATATTTTATATATCAAACCAAAATTAGTTATCATAAAGAATCAAGATAAATCCCAAATAAAGGAAAACAATATAAAATATTTTAACACAGGGTATTTCAATCTTTTCAATTTTCCCATAATTAATAATTTTATGTCTTGATTACATATAATTGAGAATAAGAGACACCAAGAGTTTGAATTGAAGAAGCAATGGTTAAAGATATGAAGAAAATAAGTGCAAGTAATTGTAATTAAGGAGAGGGAACAATTCCTCATTATAACATGGCTAGACTATTATTTCCTTAATATATGAGATTAATTTTCCCATAATTGCATGAATTAATTCCAAAAATTGTTTAAATCAGAAAGATGATATGTGATGAAAAGAAATAACTACTAAATATTTATAGAAATCACATGCAAATACCATAAATATAAAAGTGAAGTATACCTTGTAATTCCCAAGGCTCCATCTTATTCAAATCCACCTCCCTGATAACCTCCATGTCAAACTTCTGAAATGAAACCTTCTTCTTCAAGTAGTAATGAAGCAGCTCTTCATCGGTCGGATGGAACCGGAATCCAGGAGGCACACCACCACTAGATGAAGCCATTACCATCTAATCAACTAGTAATAATAATATATCTCAGTTTTGAAAGATTATATATGTGTGAAGATAGAGATACACAGTATGCGATCAGTTTACAAAAATGGTGTAGCAAATTCGAAGACCTTACATATATATATCCTCTCTTCTATAAGTTATAGTTACAGCCTAGTCTAGTTATAATTAACTAAATTATTGAAAGTCAATTAATCAATAAACGATCCCGAGAAAGTAATAAAAACCATATGTTGATTGCTTAGAGAACAATTAATCAAATGGGTGTCTTCGAGAAAGTGATATATCCTGGTTTATTTGTATATTATATATGTATAATTTGATTGTTTTGAAAGCAAGAATTGGAAAAACAGCTACTGAGGCTTCTTGGGATTTTCGCGCTTGATTGGCATTTCATATTTTATGTAACAACAGTAGGAGACGCAGTCGCCATAGCTTGAGCACTTGCACATGTGGGTATGACCTTGAGAGGCTTCAGATTAATTTGCTTGATTCAATTTTACGCATTCTTTCTGTTTTTTTGAGTGATTTATTATCCTTAATAATCAACTTGTTATGACTAAGACTAATAATTCATTTTTCAAACTTTGATTTTTCTTCTCTTTCCGAAACTTCGGAATTCTTAGAAGGAAATGAGTTGTTAAAGTTTTAATTTTTTTGATGACGATTCACTATGAGCTAGACATTCGATTATTTAAGTTATGTGTACATTTTTGTACATTAAAATTTCCAGAACTTGCAAGTTCATTCTTTTTAACAACTCCGAAACACTGCACTTGGGTAGGATCATCTCGTGTTGTTTTTCTTTTCTTGGAACGCTGATTGGAAAACCTATCATCAGTATGGTTCTCAGATCACTGAGCTGATATAATTACTATGTCAAGACGTACAGTGTACATATATATATATATAGAGAGAGAGAGAGAGAGAGAGAGAGAAAGAGCAATTCTAACGGTTTGTTGCATCTCCATCACCTATGAAAGAGAACTAAAGAAGTTCGCTTTGCCATATGAAGAAAATTCCCAGATTTTATATATTCTTGTAATGGCAAGCAAAACAGAACCATACCCTGTCCAATAAGTTATGGAGAGATGATGTAAAAACACAGCGAAAAATGAAAAAAGAATATTGAGTATAACACATTCAGATTTGGACAAATTCACTTTTCATTTGATAAAATACAAATCGAACAAGATAGTCAAGTCGGTTCACACTTGTGTACTTCACATGTACAAGTAACCATTAGCTTGAGGCAGTAGTAAAATACAAAACAGGAAGCCAGAACAGTTGAAGTAGAGTAGGTCACAATTAACATCAGGGAAAACACACATTACTTGCTTTTAGCGTCATCAAAGATTCAAAATTACGATGATCTCAGCTCAACTGTTGAATCAAAGATTAATATCCTCAAGGAAGATGAATGAGATATTAACACCATGCTCTTTGCTCACTTAACAATATTTTGTTGAGAAAAGGAATGTCAAACCCCGATCCAAAACAATTTTTTTTTATTTTTAAATGTCCATTGATCATCAACTTCACAGTTCCAAACTTGAACTAGCTGCCGAAGCCTGTTTGCCTCTCCCACCTAAGGTCTGCTGAAAACTCTGTGAGAGCAGTGCGCGGGTCACCATTTGAAATAGACAAGTAGTATTGAGCAGTCCCATCATCAACTTGCATGCTTCTCCGTATAGAGTCAAGAACCCTTCTTTTGCCTTGGTTGGAGGTTGCCCTGTTTGACGAATAGCCGAGCCTCTTGTCAGGCTCACCCTCCAGATACAGCACTGCCACTTCCCGTTTTGCATAGTTATCAAGCTCAATGTAGCATGTGCCATTCATGAGAATATCTGGATTGCTTATAGGGATCAATAGCCTCTCCCTTGAATATATGCCATGCTCACTCATCATGTTATTTAATCTTTTTATGCCCATAACCTGTACACAGAAGAAAATATATTGAAACTCAAAGCAAAAATCTTTATATTGTCTTAAAAGAAATAAAATAAATAGTTCAAGAAAGTAAGCTTTTTAGTCGACAAAAAGGTCATGAGCGCGTGGAAAGAAGAGAACTTCAATATCTGAGATTCACTTTCATCCCCACGCAACTGAGCCTCCTCAAACTACCATTTTTCCTTTCCAAACCCTTGATGATACACGTTGGATCTGATTTAAGTCAATCTTGAATATTTTCTCTGTTTTTTTTTTCATCCCTTTATGGAGGAAAAACCAGAAAATTATAATTTATGTTTCAGCTGATCAAATTGTCTCAAATGTCACCATAATCAGAGGCAGGGCTATACCTTTTCCTCAAGACATTAATTCAGGATGCAAACCTAAGCAACTATGAAGCCTGATCCTTCATGCCCCAACTTACTAGCTCGTAGTAGCCACATGATCATTGAATTAGGGAAGCACCTTTTACCAACAATCTACGAGGTTCACTAGATCCATCCACCAGCTAAAGGTGTCTCACCCTTGTCACCTGGGTCCATAACACCATGCAACTTAGGTTCTCATTTACTACTTGAAATTAAAATTCTAGGACCACCCCAATGGACATAGTTTTACTTGAACTGCCTCAATTCTGTAGAATAGAATGATTCCAAATCATTACATGCAATCAGTGAGCTCTAATATGCCTTTTGATGAAGAACTCATAAATTTCCAATAGCAAATCTCATTCCATTCTTTGTTCTGTCCACCAAGCACAATGATGGACACATTTATTGAATTCCAGAAACTCTTTAACAATCACCAAAGATTGGAAAAGGAAAAACATGTCATGATGTCAACAGTGAATAAGCTCTATTAAGCATCTGCAAGCCAAATAAGGTCATCAATCACTTCCCATTCACCCAAAGTAACCAAATCGCATTTTATTGCTTTACTGTTTTTCATATTTCACCCACTTTCACACCCCTCAACACAACATTTCTCCTAATATATCACCAAAGATGAACAAGACCGCCTTTTCCCTAAATATTGTGAGTTATACCAACAAACTAAACTCTATGGTGTTAGCTCACCTTTTTTCTTGCCCGTTGCTATTAACTCAAAACACTTAAAAAGAAATCAACTTGAGCAATCGAACCAAGACGAGGCATAAGTTAAAATACATACTTTCATACTGAGAAAATCACAAGAATAAATTCAATCTGAAAACTGTTCTAGCCAGTAAAATGCCCTTAATCAGCCAAATGAAAGTACTTGAAAACCATAAAGAATTTCAAATTGTACAATACCTGAACCGAATACTTGACAGCGAGACTAGCAACTGTATCCCCTCTCACAATCTTATGCGAAATAGCGAACTTCCAAATGTCATTATCTCTCCAGAAACTGCTTGACACGGGCTTCCCCACCACCTCCTTCAATTTCCACGGTTCCATAAACGCGCTACGCACAATCTCACTATCCGAAGCTACCGAGTTCCAGACCCTGCAAACGGAGCTCGCTCGCGCCAAGTCCGCCATCGGAAGCTTCTCGAATATCAGCCGTAGCGTGTCCCGGCACGTGAGCGCCGAGAAGTGACAGTTCATTGGAGAGATAATAATGGTTGTCTCCGCCGAGATTTGGTTTGAAAAATCTGCGGGGTTTCGATGCTGTGTTAGAATCGGAATTGGATCATCTTCGTCTTTGTCGCCACAACAGCCCATTGTTTTTGAGAGAAGGAGATGGAGGATAGGTTACACATTCAAGTAACAGCAGCATGAATGGTAGGCGAGTCACCACGCCAAACGTAAGCATTGACGTCAGACGTGTCGTTTACAGACAGGAGTAACTGTTATTGTCGTTACTTATCTTTTTGCCTTGAATGAACGACAGGTTTTTTGCCAGTCGTAGAGAGAGTTTTCCTTTTATTATCTGAAATTTCCTCATCTAGCAAATAAAATCCAAACAAAAAAAAATTCCAGTAATGCGTCAATTGACAATGTTTACGTTACATACAATTACAGAATACAGCTCCGATTCGTTTCCGAAAACTAATTTGTCTAGAACATATTTTTCCATATTTTCCAATATTTTAAGTGTACAAAAAAATTCGTAAACAAAAAATATTTTTCTGGTAAAATAAAAAACTAATCTCGCAGAAAAGAGAAAAATAATCCTGCTTCCATTGCTGTAATCGATGTGTGACAGAAGGAATAAAATTCATTTCAAGAAAACTGGAGCAGTCAAAGTATTTTATTGCAGAAATAAGCTGGCCATTACAAAAAGAAATTGCATACATAGGCCTCAAATTAACTATCAATGGTATTGCAAAATCTGGTCATAGCAGAAGAATTTGGTACAACAATACACTATATCACACAAAGGATACTGCCATTCTAGTTCAACTTCTAATAGATGACCACTATGCACTATCTGAAAGAAGAGAATAAAAATAGATCAAGTCCCCCATCCCTGGCCAAGTCCATAACCATCCATGTAGCCAGCTGCATGCATATGGGCTAATTCAACTTCTAATGGATGACCATTATGCACTATCTGAAAGAAGAGAATAAAAGTAGATCAAGTCCCCCATCCCTGGCCAAGTCCATAACCATCCATGTAGCCAGCTGCATGCATATGGGCATGACCATGATGGTGATCATGGCCACCATGACCATGATGATGGTGATGGTTGCCCTCTTTTGCTTCATCAAGCATTTTCTGGATATGCTCCGGAATAGGTTCCTCTTCAACTTTCCTAATAGATTTTGGCAAAGATGATACAAACTTAACAATGTTATCGCCTAGCTCATCTGCAGTGTTTTCCTGAAATCACCGAGACAAGGAACAAAAATGAATGTCAATTCAAATGGAGGAATTGTGGCACATCATCCAAATGTTAATCAAAAGAAACACAGAAGTCTTTTGAATAATTCAATAATTTAATGTAATATGCATATACAAAATGAATGTAGGGAGAATTATGGGAGTGATACCCTCTAAAACACCCAATGAGAGAACAAATTAATCAATTACAGGCTGAAAGAAAAAAAAAATTGTACCAAAAGAAGAAGGAAAAGAAATTGTATAGAGTCTATCTTGACCCTAAGAACAAGGGGATGCACAATTGGACAAATCCCAAGCAATTGGGGACAACTTTGAGCCTTAGGAGAATATGACATGACAGCAATCAAAACCTCATGAAAAAAGCAACCTTTGGTTCAAGCAAGGAAGCTATTCAACATATGTGGTCGAGTGATTAGTGCATTAGTGGCCTTATTCAACCATTCTCTTCAAGCAAGCACAAGGGGAAAGGTAAACGAAAAAATAGCCACATTGTAGGTTTAGAACAGGAGGACTTGAACTGGTGAAGGTGAACCCCAAGGGGATGAAAAATAGGTTTGAAGGTTAGACTAGCATTTCTCTACCATCAGTCAAAATCAAAACACCAGAAACTCCATGCATAGATACATATATGGTTAGCCTCCAACACTCTCATCCAATGACAATCAGTGACAAACAAAGTTCAATTTTCTACTTGCTTCTACCAACAAATTCATTCACTGAAGTTCTTTTTCAGTTGATCAAATCATTACGTTTGGCAATTTTAAGTCCATTTTTTTAATAATAACATTGGATAGAGACAGAAAAGGCACACGATTAGGAGGATTATAATTTATGGAGGAGATTATTCTAGTCAACAATAAATAATAACATCTAGAACATTGAATCCTCAATCATTCACATACATTTTTAACTCTTTCTCTAGCAATGAATTTAGTTCATAAGATGACAGCGTGCACTTTGTCACTGAAGTTGCTTCCAATCTCCAAATGCATTGCATGAGTTATTTAACTTCCATTTAACTTGGAACTAAAGATAGAGCTACAACAATCCAAATTATATGTGTGCATCGATCAAAAACTTAAATGTTAAACCATTTCCAGAATCAAAATTTCTAAGCACCATTCAAGAAAGCGCCACATAAAACAAATAAAATTGCTGACCAAATTTTGCAAGTTGTGCCAAAGTACACATTTTTTAAAGAAAGTAAGTATATTAGACGATAACGAATTCTCACCTGAGGCCACCGTCCACCAGAGTGCAAAACAAATTTTGCTTGAGATAGACCCTCAGCTACCCTGCGTCCTTCCTCGCTCCACTCTTTAGACCAACCATTAGACCAAATCACCTGAATTGGAATTCCTTTTATTCCATCCGAATTACCCCATTCTGCCACATTAAAGCTAGAATTCAACTTGCTTTCCAAACCCACAACCGCTCTCCTCCCATCCCTTCCTCTCAAAATCACTCTATGTGCCTCCAAATCCAGACCACCAATCCCTTTTGAACAACACAACTGAACCAATCTCTCATATGCAAAATTTGACCCCAGAACAACCTCTCTGACTACTGGTATCTTCAAAACCCACAGAGGCAAGGCCGGTCTTGACCCAGTATCTATAAGGGTCACACTTCGAACCAACTTTGAATTCTCCATGATCCAAGTTGCCACCATTCCTAAACTCGAATCATGCAAAACCAAATGCACAGGTGCTAACCCCATTGTTTCAATTAATTGCTCCAAAATTCTGCCCATCTCTTCACTACCCAATGCAATAGGCTTAACGACACTCTTGAAGTTATTATAATGGGACACAATTTCTTGATAAGGAATCTCACCTGTTTCAACCATGTTATCAAAAGCCCAAAACAGACCCTTCTCTTTAATCAAACTATAGGCATCCGATAACCTCTCAAAAACCCCGTTTCCTCTCTCCTCAAACACCTCCATTGATTTGTCAGAGAATCCATTTCCGGGCAAATCAAACACAACCCCATGAATACCATTGGAGCCCAAAAAGTCAATCACTTTCCTAAAAGAAAAGGAACTGAGACCCAACCCATGAAGAATCAGTACCTTCTCCGTAGCATAACCTTTGCTCGCACTTTCCAAAGCGAAAATCTCTGTAAGTGGTAGGTTTTGGCCAAGCTGAACTTTAATGATACGGCCTTTAGAGTAATGGTGGCGCAGAGGAGTTGAAAGGGAGAGGAAAAACGATCTGGGATCTGACGAGGAAGAGAAAGAGGACAAAATGATAACTGAGAGAGTGATCAGAGACACGGAAAGAGCAAAGTAGAACCAGAAAATGAATGGGTTGTTTCGTGTCAGCGTTTGAGACTCTGCTTCGGGATTTGGGGTTTCAGGTGGTAAAGTTTGTTCATTTCTTCCTTTTCGTTTTTTAAGCTGTGGCGCTGGTGCCGGTTCTGGTTCTTCTGTGATTATCGCCATTGAGGAAGCTGCGAGTCACGGAAAGAGCGCAGACAGTATTTAAATTGTGAACATTACAAGAACCAAGGATCAAGATTCGCGTAAACGACATCGTACTTAATAGCTAGAAGTAAAAATTACATCCTTTTCCTCGAAACGTCGCCGTTTAGAAGGTCAAATTAGCTTGATCGTCTTCAAAATCACGTTCGTTTCTGTTTAATCCATTTTCTGGCGCTGCGAAGCAGGGAACTTTAATCCTCTCAAACAGACCTTATCCTCTCTTGTTTCTCTGCGCATTTTGCGATTATGCACTCGCTTGCATCTTCTGTTATGCAGCCTCTCGCTTTCTCCCCATCTCTTACTCAATCTTCTCGCTCTTTCTACTCTCGTTTTTTCTGCGGTTCGCTTTCGAGGTCAATTTTCCCGAAGATCGATACACGTCCTAAATACTATACTAATTTCACCAAATTCCCTCTTTTATTAAAAAATTGTAGTCCTATCACCGCGAAGCCTTCTTCTCAGATTCGCAGGAGTCGCACCAATAAATCCGAACCGGACGAGAAGCTCCTTGCTCTCCGCGAGCTGTTCTCTAAGCCTGGAATTGGCATCGACGCTTATATTATACCTTCTCAGGATGCTCACCAGGTTCATTTCTCATGTAGCGTTTGTTATGCGAAGTATGATCCTTTTATGGATCCGAATCTTTGAAATTTAGTTTGTTTGATCTAATATTTGTTTGAATTGGATGTCTTTATTTTAGATTTTTTTTTTTTTTGAAAGAGCGTATTTTGGTATTTAGGATTGTTGGCTCTGCTTATCGAGCTGTCAGTTATTTTTATAGTAACTTCTAACTAGCCTTTTCGTTGTGGTTGCTAGAGTGAATTCATTGCTGAATGTTATATGCGGAGGGCTTATATATCAGGGTTTACTGGTAGCGCTGGTACTGCTGTTGTCACAAAGGAAAAGGCAGCGCTTTGGACAGATGGTCGTTATTTTCTTCAGGTTTTTGAAAAATATGCATTAATTTACCAGTTTTATTTGCTACACTCTGGGGCATTGGTTATATCCTACATGTATAATCATACTCTGTTGTAGGCCAAGTTTCTGTGACTTTGGTGTTTATTGAAAGTGGGGATTGAATTCTACTAATAGCTGCAAATAAAAAGGACAGTTGATATTTATTTTCTCTTATGCTTAGGCTGAGAAGCAGCTGAACTCTAACTGGACCCTCATGCGGGCTGGTAATCTTGGTGTCCCAACTACAATTGAATGGCTTAATGATGTTTTGCCTCCAGGGGCAAAAGTTGGCATTGATCCTGTGAGCAATTTCTCAACTCTGAATTCTTCCTAAGACTCATTTAAGCCTTAAGGAGATATATCTTACATTTAAATATAATTTTGACTATCGGCAATCTTTTTTTTTTTTTTTTGGCTTTTCAGCATATTGTATTTTATCACTTGTTAATCATATACTGAAGGAGTTTATCTCAGTATCTGTTTCACAAGTTATAATTGATTAAACAAATTTTTTTTCTTTAGTTTCTCTATGCATTTTTTTGGTATTTTTATTGTTAATAATAAAATGATTTTCTTTCTTTCTTTCCTTTTTTTTTTTTTTTTTGCAATTTGTGCAACTGAATGTCAATTTAATAATACTTCTGTTTACGTTTTTTTTTCTTCATCTTTCCAAATGTGTGATGCCAACTTGTCTGACTTCCTGAAGGGAGCAGTTTCTTTTTTCTTTTGATGCTGCTGAGGAGTTGAAGGAGGCCATAGCTAGGAAGAATCACAAGTTGGTCTACCTGTATGATCTGAATCTTGTGGACGAAATATGGAAGGAATCAAGGCCAAATCCTCCAAACAAACCAATTAGAGTACATCACCTAAAATATGCTGGCGTTGATGTAGTATCAAAGTTGTCTTTCTTAAGATCTGAGCTTCTTGATGCCGGTTCATCTGCAATTGTTATTTCCATGCTCGATGAAATTGCCTGGCTGCTGAACTTGGTAATATTTTCAAACCAATGTTTTGGAACAAAATCGGTTATCTTAAATAAAAATGGGGAGTGAACACCGGTTAGGGATCTTACATGCCATTTATCTATAATTTTTGAAATTTATACTATGATTAAAGTAATCTAGAAAATGGAAGTGTTATTCTACCATAAAATTTAGAATAGTTTAGCCATCTTATGCAAATTGAGAATGTATTTTATGATTCTTGCAGAGAGGAGGTGATGTACCCCATTCACCCGTTATGTACGCATACTTAACAGTGGAGATTGATGGAGCCAAATTATTTGTGGACAATTCTAAAGTCACACCTAAGGTATTGGATCATTTGAAGAGTGCAGGAGTCGAATTGAGGCCTTATGATGCTATCCTTTCTGAGATAGAAAGGTAAGTTCCATAGCTTCTGTGCTTTAGCTGTGGCAATTGAAAAATGCTTCTGCATATTTTTAGGAAGAGGTTACAGTTTCCACTTTTGTAATCATGAAAGACAAGATTTCTTTTTGTTGCATTTATGCACATAAGCATGGACCTTTGCGACAGGTAACTTGCCTTGGAGTCAATTATTACAAGGATAAGATATTTGAAACTGGTGTCTATGAGAAACATGAACCATGCCATGTTACACAACATGGGAATTGGTGCCCATTTAAAAGCTTGCTTTAACATCTCTTCTCATTTCAATTTGCAAACATATTTTTGAATCACCTGTATTCTAAAATATGCCTTCCTCTCAGTTTGGCTGCACGGGGGGCTGAACTTTGGTTGGATACATCATCTGTTAATGCTGCTATTGCCAACATCTACAAGTCTGCCTCTGATAGACATCTGGAGAACCTTGGAAGTAAAAATAATAGTAAAACTAAGATATATAACAGCTCCAATGGTCAACCGTTAGGGCCATCTGGAGTTTATAAGGCATCACCTATCTCTCTAGCAAAAGCATTGAAAAACCCAGCTGAATTAGAAGGCATGCGGAATTCCCACTTAAGGTAATTATTCCTTTCTTGTGACATGATTTATAAGAATAATTGAATCGCAATTGCATGCAGGTTCCAGATGCATTGTCAGTCATGAAATATGACTAGAGAACTTTATAATATGTATTCTTATTAATATAATTAATATGCAGGGATGCTGCTGCACTAGCACGGTTTTGGACCTGGCTGGAAGAGGAAATTCACAAGGATGTTAAACTGACAGAGGTAGATGTTGCAGATAAACTACTTGAATTTCGCTCAAATCAGGCTGGTTTCATTGATACTAGCTTTGATACAATAAGTGGTACATCTCACTTTAGTATTCTCTCGAATATGGCTACCCATTCAAAATAATTGTTTTTAGTAGCTTTTCTCCCACTTGAGCATTCGCTGTTAGGATGATCTTTACAGGTTCTGGTGCAAATGGTGCTATCATACACTACAAACCGGAACCGGAGACTTGTAGCATTGTGGATTCAAAAAAGCTTTTTCTATTAGACAGTGGAGCTCAGTATATTGATGGAACAACTGACATAACCAGGACAGTGCACTTTGGTGCACCTAGTGCATATGAGAAAGAGTGCTTCACCAGAGTTCTGCAGGTGCTGAACCCTTTTGGATCTGTCTTATATATAATAGATGTTCAATATTCAAAATATAGGAGGGTTAGTTGTGGAGAAAGTCTTATTGTAGGTCACTGAATTACTTGCTAGAGATGTTTAGCAATATATATTGACCATATATTCAACGTTCTACTTCATGTCCAATTTTGGCATTTAAGTACAAGATAATATCGTCCTGAAAGAGTTGCAAATGCAGGGTCATATTGCTCTTGATCAGGCAGTATTCCCAGAAAATACACCTGGTTTTGTGTTGGATTCATTTGCTCGTTCTTCGCTGTGGAAGATAGGGCTTGACTACCGCCATGGTACTTGTCCTGCAGCTCCTGCCTTTCTGTTGACTATTATTTGATTCAAAATTTTTTGCATGGTCACAAAATGTAGTCAAAGGGAAAACAGAATTTCTGACTTGTATTTTTCTTTCTCTTTCAATCTTTAGGGACTGGACATGGTGTAGGAGCTGCATTAAACGTTCATGAAGGCCCTCAAAGTATTAGCTTTCGTTATGGAAATATGACTCCATTGCAAAAAGGCATGATTGTAAGCAATGAACCAGGGTATTATGAAGACCATGCTTTTGGTATTCGGATTGAGGTACTACTTTCACCGATGCACTAAAAAATTTCAACTTAGATGAAACATTGCTGGATGCTTAATTCCAAAGATCAGATTGGGTTTGTTTAAGTGATATTAATTTGGTTCTCTGGCTTTTTTCGCCCGGTCCTTGATGTAATTTCTGAAGGGCCTGGTATTATACAAACATTGAAGTGATGATAAAAAAGAAAGATTTGTTGGTGATGGTTGATGCATGACTACACCTAGTGCATATAATTTGGATTATATTGATGACTGTTGTTTGTGGTTACCATTCTGGTAGTAGGTGGAAATATGTTCATTTTCCTTTATTTTGCATTTTCTTGCTTTCAGTTGTCTTTTAGCTAATATTCTCTCTTTTAATTATTATTATTATTATTTTTTTTTGGTAAGGCGGTTGAGAATAATATTTCTCTTTTTGCAGAATTTGCTTCAGGTGAAAAGTATTGACACTCCAAATCGCTTTGGAGGGATAGAGTATCTGGGATTTGAAAAACTCACGTTCTTTCCCATTCAGGTATGCTGATGGTTGAAAATTTTGATGCAAAATACTGGTTCATGTATTCTCGTGTTCATTGACCAACAAATCTGGGAAAATAGCTAAGAGAATCCCTATTTCTTATATTTCTTTTCTGGGAAGTACCAATTATTCAATATTGAACAGTGTTATCATCCTACATGTTTAATCTGCCTGAATTTAGCCTTTGTCAAAATGCTTGAAAATTAATGTTTGATGGCTATACAAGAGTTTTATGTGAAAGGAATAAAGTGGTTGTATTCAGAGTGTTTTTACTAAGAATTTTATTTCTTTTACTGCTTATAAGACTCATTCACAAGTTTGGTAATTAATTGCTTAGAGTTTGGGTTGTTGCTTTGCAGGCTAAACTGGTAGACTTATCATTGCTTTCAGCTAGCGAAATTGATTGGCTTAATGATTACCATTCACTGGTTTGGGAAAAGGTAAGGACACAAAGAAACGCTGTACATTTTCTGTGGTTTGATTCTTAGATCACAAGAAGCAAAGAATAAAAAAATTCTTCAAAAATATTCAGATGCTGTTTAAATTTTAAATCAAGCCTTCTCTTATACAGAAAATTTTTTAAAGTGAAAGGAGGCAATTTTTTTACTAGTTCTGATGTTATATAAGCTTTCTTGCCCTCACGTTTTGCGTATATTGGTTTGGTTTGGTTTGGTTTTATCACTGTATTGGTGCCTTTGCAATTTATACAAATTAACACAAGTTCTCACAGGTTTCGCCGTTGCTGGATGGTCCCGCTCGTCAGTGGCTCTGGAACAACACACGACCACTTGTAAAACAGTGAATCCCATCCAATTCCATTATTGTTATTGCATATCCCAAATTTCTGAATAGCAAAAACACCTAGGAGGATATTTTTTCTGATGGACTGTTTGTACATGTAAAATAGATATTTTTATCAAATAAAAATTTTTTATTTGTACAGAAATATTGACCTGCCAAATGTTATTATTGGATTAGCAAGTCCATATAACATAAATTTAGCAATAAAAGGTATACTCTCCTTGCGCATTTCCACGACCCAAGAATTTGTGGTCAACAATGAAGTCGAAATCTATGTAAACTTAAATGATTTTGTGTATTCTGTATTCATATAATGCTCTACAGGGAGGAACTAGACAACAATTTTGAGCACCTTGGGACTTAATTCAAACTTCCACAATAAATAAATGAAATGGAAGATGCTCTAGATGATGCAAATGTAGCTGCAACCCATCACAGTTTCTGTGGTATTGGATCCGAAGTAGGAAGCTGAGCATACATATCTGATATGGCTTTGGCAAAGTACTCCTTTGCAAGAGGCCTCTTGATCTGCAAGACATGCGAATCAGAACAGGCACAAGAGAAAGGAAAAAAAAGTTTATTTGCAAGCTTAGTTAGATTTGTTGCAGTTAGCAAATATAAAAATAACCGTTCAATGTTTTAAGAAACAGGCTGGCCCAAACGTAGAAACGGAACAACTAGCCAACTAGGAACCATTCCATGAGCCAGCTCAATTCGTAGATATCTGTTACATTCCGAAAACCAATCAAGGACCACCCAAATTGACCAGCTAATTGCTAATGCTATTGATCTGGTCATGGTTGAAGTGGAATTGTACTGAACCAAGGTTACCATATGGCATATTCTTAAAATTCTATCATTGTGTTTGCAGATCAAGGTGGTCAACCATGATAAACAGGTTCTTAAAGACTGCCAACCAATGCACTGAACTAAAATTGATTCCTGTAACATTTTCTCACTAGTATAGTTCGAGGACCAGGCTGGCTTTGAAAAATATGAACAACAATTTACCTTGAAAGTTGGAGTAAGGAGGCCATTCTCCATAGAAAATGGTTCAAGCACAAGTGTTACAGCTTTTGCAAATTCAAAACCTCTCAACTGCAAAATTGTAAGAGAAGAAAGATAAATTGAAGGTAACAATAAAAGGTGAGGGTTGGGGAGCAGAGCTTTTGAAAAAGGTGACCTGGGCTTCCTTTCCAACCTCATCCATCTCAGCAAGCACTGCAGCTCTTGCTTTTGGATCATTGCACAACTGTCCTAAATCATCATACTGTCAAAATGGAATTTCAGAAGGAATACAGAACAGTCAAAATCAACATTAAGAAAAGTATCCATACAGGAAAACTTATTACAAATTGAAACTGCTAAAAATAAATAATCCACCTTAATCCCCTCAGATGCAGCCCAATCTCTCAACACATCTGGCTCCATGACAACTATGGCTACTAAAAAGGAGTTAAAGCTGTCACCTATAAACAAATTTAGCAGTCAATGAGTAATAAAATTACAGCTAAGGACATTGCTATGCAACACAAACACAACCTTCCTTACCATATACAAAACACTGGGAAACAAATCTGCATTTGGCATATACGTTCTCAATCTTTTCTGGTGCTATATACTCACCTTGGGCCAATTTGAAAATGTTCTTTTTCCTGTCAGAAGTTGGCTACAGTGCATCAATAAGATTCTAATACTTCTAGACTTGAAAGATGTACTTGGCTTTGTGGGACATGCCATCACTTATAATAGATGTGCAGTTAGTTTGATACAAACTAAAACAATATAATTAATGTATACCCAAAATTTAAGAAGTAAACAATCTAACCTATCAATAATCTTGAGGCGTCCTCCAGGTAACCACAAGCCAATATCTCCAGTATGCAACCAACCCTCATCATCTAACACTTCCTTCCTGTCCAATTAAGCAGGCAGTTAAATAACTGGAAACTTAAAGAAGTATCTAATAACAAGATCAAACAGGGTATGGAAGTTGAATACATTTGGGCACCCTCTTTGTAGTAACCTTGGAATATGATGGGACCCCTGACACAGATTTCTCCACGTGGATATGGCTGATCCTCAGATGTGTAGTTCATTTCAGGAACATCCACTAGTTTTATTTCTGAAAAAGGAAATCACACATCAAATTATCAGGAAGGCCTCTTAACAACCATTATGTTGAAGCGAAATTCTGAAAAAATAACATGCAACAACAACATTAGTCTTATAAAGCTTCTCAACAAAGAAGCATAATTGAAATGAAAGGAACAAAGCCTATCATTACTTCTCAAAAGCTTGACAAGGTAAATCGCCGTTTAAATACTTAACAAGTCCTACAGATTTTTCACTTGGAAAAATGAAAAAACAATGTCTTCAGACTGACTGCAAGATACCAGTCAGTTGCAAAATCCCATTCCCAAGCCCAATCAAAATCAAGTGATCCTACTCCTACGTCTTCCTTCTCATTTTTCCTCTTGTTCAAGGGCAAGTCACATAAATCTCCATAACCATATGTTTCATTTATCTCTCTCTCTCTCTCTCTCTCTCTCTCTCTCTCTCTCCAAATAGTATTTTACTAATGTCGATCCCCGAAATTATTTGATCTGCCCACAAACACCGATGACAAAAGAATTAATTATACTGTCCATAAACAGATAGTAAAGAAATAGATTTAATTGATCTCTAAGCAAAAGCCAACCACTGACCACAGGCAGCATTAGGAGATCCAACGTGACCAGATAAATTGTCCCCCGGATCCATAGCACTTATTACACAAGAAGTCTCAGTCATTCCATATCCCTCAATTACTTGACAGCCAAAGCACCTGCAATCAGAGAAGCTTATGTCTCACAACTAACACATGCATGCACATTTGCTCAAATATGGTGATGCGTTAGGCTGAAGAGCTACTTACACCCTCAAAAAGTCCATTATATCGGGTGACAAAGGTGAAGCTCCTGATCCCATAAGACGGACACGCCCCCCTAGTTTTTCCCTTATTTTATTAAATACTAGTTTGTCCCACATTGGTGATGGGTTCCGACCTGAAACAGACATGTCAAACATGAAACCAAACCACCAGATAGCAACAAGCACACACGGCATGTCATTCTCATACTAACGAAAAAAAAAAAGTGTAAGGACCTATCTACAGAAGTTTTAGAATACAAAGATACAAACTCTGCTACTTTGCATGTACAATTATCATATTATCATTTCTGCATTCTACTGGTATTCTGAAGAGCCAATAAAAAAAGTCATGATGTAAAGCTAGAGTCTAGTAATTCACACATACCACTCATTATAGCTTGCTTCTTCGAGTTGTAGGCAGCTCTAAAGAGCCTCTCCTTTAAAACCCCAGAATTCTTCACAGCATTTGTAATTCTATGATAATTAACTTAATTAAACATACCTGATAAGTGCATTTATAGTCAAATAAATTATGCAGCTCTTTATCTCAATCTTACCCATCGTATATGCGGTTATACAACCGCGGAACACTAGAAAATATAGTTGGTCTTAGAGCAGCCAGATCATCCATTAATTTTAGATTGTCCTGCAATGGACAGAAACCAGCTAAGAAAAACGAATGAAAAGCATCCCCAGAATTAACTTGTTCAATATATGCGGTTACACAACCGTGGAATACTAGAAAATATAGTTGGTGTTAGAGAAGCCAAATCATCCATTAATTTTAGATTGTCCTACAATGCACAAACCAGCTACAAAATAAAAGCACAAAAACAATCCCCACAACTTAACTTGTTCAAAGGAAAAAATGTACAAGTTTTGATGATGGACCATATTTAGTCTAACGATTTCTGGAGACATTTTTGTAAAAGCTATTATTTCATTCTCAGTTCAGTTGTCATGAAAATGATAATGGAAGAAGACGATGAAGTAGCAGGGACAAAACAGAAAAATGGAAGTTCAACCATGAATGAGAAGATACCAACACATCAAGTAAGCTGATAGTGCCACACTTCATTCCCTTTCGGACAATATATGAAGAATAATGAACAAGGGAACAAGGAACTTTAAATCCTATAGCAAAAAACAGATTACTATTACTTAGGATTGGTATTTCCATCCTAATTCGGACAGTTTGCCAGGATATCTAAACCTAGGAAGGAGCACTCATTTTAAGTTTATTAGCAAAAGTGGATACTCATTTTAAGTTTATTAGCAAAAATGGATCCCATATATTCAGTAACGTTTATTATTTTGTAGCCTAGATGGAAACTGTTGGATTCTAAAGCATTTATCTACATATTCAACCAAATTAGAACTGTCTCATGAGCATCACAGCCACTCCATCCCTGCACTGAATCACTATACCACAAGCCATTTGCTAGTCAAATACTATAGTAGTAAAAGAAGTTGAATCATCTACCTCTTGAATGGTGCATGCATTTCTACATCTCCTACAAATACTTTCTTGATCATAAGAGGATGCTTAGTAGGGAGTTATGAGACAACATAGAGTTAGTACTGTATGTCACAATAGAAACCTCTATAACTATTTACTTTTCCAGTTTCAAATACTAATCCTCTAGCTTTCAGTAATAACAAGGCATACATGAATTCAATAATTTGTAGTAGTTGATCAACTCTAGCCAAAATTTACAATCAGAAGACTCTTACCCAGTGTCTAGATTAGGCGATGGCACAAAATAACTATATATTGCAGAATAGAAAGGTACGAATTAATATTAATACCTACTACACATACTAGATTTGCAATATAATTATCGCCATGGCTGAGCCTAAGTAATAGATACCAAGTCCTCTGCTTAAAACTCTGCTAACACACTTAATTCCTCCAATGTAACTAAGATATTTAAGGTCTTCACAAATCAACATTAAGTAAAGGTCTCATTAAATTGTCACATACCCCCTGATAGAAGCCAACAGCAACACCATAGTGAACTGCCGAGATTTGGTTGGTTCGTTCATAGATGTGTGCCAAAGGAAGATAGGATATATAACTGTAAGAAGCAAGCATAATTCCTCAGAAAAAGAACAGATGTTTTATCTACTTTGATAAGAGATTTGCTTTATTTAGATTAATTATATCAAGAACTTACATATCAGAGGGATTGAATTGAATAGCTAAACTGAAACCAGCAACGTTTGCAATCAAGTTTCCATGTGTCAGGACAACTCCCTTTCCAGAAAGAGGCAAACATTATTGACATATTGCTTTAGCTGCAGGAGCCGAAAATAATACTTCAAAACAATAAGTTCCTACCTTTGGTGTCCCAGTAGTACCACTGGTGTAACATATTGTTGCAATATCCTCAGGTTTAGGAGGCACAAAAGGCTGCCTGTTCCCACAGCCCTAAAACAAAACAATTTGTTAAGTGATGACTATACATATACGGAAAATAATAACAAGTTTGACAGCAGTTCCAATTGATGATTGGCTAGTCAGACGATAACTTTAAACTGATGATAGAGTGTAATCTACAACTTTGATTTTCGTACCACATTAACAATTTGGCTGTTCAGAAATCCAAGCAAAAACCATGTATGTGCTACAGATAAGTGCGCGCGAAGTTAAAACAAGGGTTGCATTTATCTCATGCTACACACTTTTAATTTACTCAACATAAAACTTCTCGGCAATGTGCCACAGATAAATATAAAATGAGATACATGTTTAGCAAGGGAACTGACCTCATCAAACAGTTTTAGATATGATATAAGCTTGACCCCAGTTGTTGAAGGTAGAGATGGTAAGTGTTCATCTACACCTCCTACTACCTGTATGAATAGGATAAAATTTAGAAGGAATTAGGAATAGAAAGTTAGAAACCAAGGCTAAATTTCTAGTAAATTAAGAACTCTTTGAAGAGATTAAGAAGTACATACCACTATAAGTCGCACAAATGGAATCTCAGATAGGAAGCTCAGCAACTGCAAGATTTAAATGAGAGTGAACATCAAATGCATCACAAAATTTAAATAAAACTACGATATCAATTGAGCATGGTGCATTTGCCATAAGATCCAGCTTCATTTAGCACTTAGACAAAAAAAAGTCATATCACAATCACCAGTTACAAGAATATGTATTTTATACAGGCCAATACAAAAGTATTAGAAAAATCTGTGATATAAAAGAAACTCTTTCTATCTGGTATGTCATGTCTATAGAGACAAAGAAGCAAAGAAAAGAACAGCAAATAGCTAAGAAATCCCGACTTGGCAAAAGCAATAAAGGACTCATGTTTTCACATAGTATAACCCAGCAACATATTGTTCAAATTCATGCATCACATGCATGTTCCCATAAAACCATGATTTGAGAATAAAAAATTCATAGCCAATTATTTCTTCATGTTTTGCGGAGCAGTAGGCAAATGAAAATGTATCAAAATTCTTACTGAAGACCAGAAGTTTCAGTCAATAGACTAATATACTCCCTGCAAAACATATTATGTGAGTGTAAAAGGAACTATTAAAAAGCAAAGATAAAACTGACAGTGTTCAAAGTCTCTGGGACACAAAAGATTGCCTGCACATCAGCGTGATTGACAACATACTTAACAGCATCAGGACCTGTATATGAAATAAATATTGTAAGAAGAGGCAAAAATCTATTCATAAAGATGTATCTCAACAGTCTGATGCATACCAAGAGTGTCGTACAAGGGAACCGATATGAACGAATATGCTGCACAAGCATGATCCACAATCATCCACTCTGGTCTGTTTATGAAATAGATTCCAATGCAAGCTCCCTGTCAAACAAGAAATCAATTGAAATGCCATACATTTAAAGGAAGACATCATGTGGAAGCACAATATTCTATTCATTCAAGCTTAACTAAAGAGGCTGATGACAGAGAGTAAGAGCTAGTACATCAAAATGGGAAATAATCCATCACCTGGATAGTTACTCACTTTTTGTATCCCATGATAACGAAGGCCAGAACCTATTGCCTCTCTAGCAGTGCCCGCTTCTCCATATGTCATCCATGTGTACCTTTCATTTGTAAAGAACATCTAATGAAATCTCAATTTAAAATTGTTTATTACATAGAATAATCAAAACACAAATTCGCTTAATGTAAGTATCTCACTCTCCAATCGTTCTGTCCTGCCTAACTCGTGTGCCCAAATACTTGTAATCTTGATAAGTTTCAACAGCATGCCTATATAAATAAGAAACATTCATATACTTCAATTTTCATTTGGTCGTTCATAGACTGAAAATGAGAATATCGTAACAAATAATTTAAGCATAATAGTCAAAAAGAGATACTCACGCAAAGTTATCGTGCAATGTCCCCACCTCAGGATGATCAGGGAACCTGCTCACAAGCCTCAAAGGAGACCGCGCAGACCTGCCCATAAGAGAAATGATATAACAAAAGCAACTCAAGCATGCACCCGCAGCCAAAAGTAGGTGAATGAAACATACGTACCTATAGACATTCCACTTCCCTGTTTGCAACTTCTCAGGTAGAACTACGCTGTAGCTTTGATCTGCACATTAATTAAATTTTGCACTTCGATTCACCAAAAGCGTCTAAAGAAATCAACATATAGTATCTTGGAAGTGAATCTAAAACAGACTATCCAATATCAACATTAATTTGTCTAGATATTTTCTTCAGCTAATTTAATGAACAAACACAGAAACAAATCAACTAACGAGAGATTACTTTGAAAGAATTGCGAGGCGGTGAGGTTAGATTGGATAATTGAATGATCGTTGGTGGTAGAAGAGAGAAGATGTCCCTGAATTGTTTGAAGACGACGCCGAGCTGGTGATTCCATAGAATTTTCTCCGCAAAATTGTCTTAAGAAAAATTTTTCGGGAAAATGAAAGAGAGACAGTATTGTTAGGGTGAAAAAAACGAAATAATATAGTTTCTTTGTTTGTACTGTAACAACAAGAGGATGGGATCGGTCGTGCGGGCACAGTTTTCAATTCAATACTCAATCGTGCCACGAAAAGGACTTTTTTTTTCTGTCCTCGTTTTAAAATATTTTTCATTACGGATGATGTATCGCGTGTCGTTTGAGGACTGAGGAGGTTATTGGCACTAACGTACGCACATTGCAGCATCTTCGAATTTTTCGAACCAAACAAACTTACTAGCGGGAAAAGGTCAAATGGCATTCTCAAAAGGTTGAATGGCAATGCCCGAACCAAGAGAAGTGATGTTTGTAATGTCCCAATCTACATTATCCTTATCTTTTTTGTTTTTTTGAAAATTATATTAGTATCCTTTATCTTGTCCAAAAAATAAAAAAAAAAAGGAAGTTATAATATTATCCCTATAACTTTCTGCTGCGTTTTGTTTGGTTTGATATATAAAAATGATCAGAAAATTTTATAGATCTTTATAATTTCACTTTATATTTATTTTTTATCAATTAATAATATTAATCTCATAATTATAATTGAGAATTCTATTATTATAAAAAATTAAAATTAATTAAAAATATCATATACATGTGAAATTAGATAATAGTGTTTGTTATTATAATATTATAGCTTTTTTTTTTTTGTTATAAGTTACATTATTTTTATTATTTTATTTTTTGCGCTAATAATATAGCTAGCATATAATTTATTGATTTGTTTTGTCTTTTTTTTTATTCGGGGAGAGAGGATTTGAACTTAAATGTATTATCAAGTGATTTATATATTTACCATTAAACTATGTTTGGTATGAATTTTAATATTTTATTATTAAATATTTGAACAAATAAATTTTTTTATTAGATACACTTTATGAAAAATATAGAATAGATATTTTTTACATTACCAGGAGTTGTCTATATCTTATCATGGTTCTTGGTGGCATTTTTCATAAATACTTTTTCAATAATGAATTTCTAGCATATTATACTAAATGCATATTCCACTAAATATATCTTATCACTGAGTAGAATAAAAGATATATAATTAAATTGGTTTTTTTTTTTTTTTTTGCTTTATATTATTTTATATGTCTTAATAGAATATATAAAAATAATTAGGTTAATTTTCTTTTTTAGTTAAAAACAAAACTGTAATACCCCGAAATTTTTATTTCAAAATAATTTCTATTTAAATTCAATCGTTAAATTATTACCTAATAATATTACGTCACGTAATATTATTATGACCGAAAATTATTTTAATTCGCTTTAAAATTAATCGAGTAACCATTAATTAAATAAAAATTGAATCAATTTTTTTATTAAATTAAATTAATTAAAATTAGATCTAAATTAAATATTTTTTATAATTGCTATGCATTGTTGTGTTTTTCACCCCGACGATCGTCGGATGATTTGTTTTTGTATCAATAATTTTAACTTTATTTTATTTTTTTCCTTTTTCTTTCTCTTTCTTTCCTTTCTTTCTTTTCTCTCATTTCCTTTTATTTTCCTCTCCTTCTTTCCTTCTCCATCGAACACAGCCTTCTCTCCCTCTCAACTCACTCTCTCTTCCTCTCTCTTTGATTCTCTGCGTGTCACCGGCCACCACGACAGTGGCCTTCACTGAGCCGGCCACCCTTGCTCCGCCAGCACCGCAGCAGTTGACTCCAGCCCTCTCTCTCTCTCTCGGTCTCCCTGCCATTCTCTCCCTCTATCTGCCTCTGTCTCCCTCTCTGTGATTGCCGAACTGCCACAGCAGCTCCACCATCGTAGCACCACGTCAGGCCGGCCACCATCTCCCCCTCGCGCGGCCACTGCTCCTCCTCCTCTGTTCGCTTCCTCTCCAGCCAGCACTTCTTCCTCTGACGCGTGAACCAGGCCAGCCAGCCACCGTCTCCTCCGTTGCAGCAGTTTTCGGCAACCGCAGCAAGCCTAGCTTGCTACCGGCCACCGTCTCCTCCTCCTTCGATTCTAGGATCATCAGGATTTTTATATTATTAGGTATTAATTTTATAATTTTCAGAATTTATTTGGTTAAATTTTTGATTAATTAGTTAGTTAATTTTAGAATATTTGGTTGAATTATTTTATGGTTTAAGTAGTTAATTATTTTGGTTAGTAGATTAATTTGTGGATTATATATTGTTTGGATGAATTTTAATATTTGAGGAATAATTGTAGTTAATTAGTTAATTTTTGATAATTAATTAGTTAACTGAATTTTAGTATTTTGGTTAATTGTTAGTATTCTGATTAGTTGATTTTGTTATATTATTAGATGATTGATTAGTAATTTTTAGTATTTTAGTAGTTGATTGAGTAATTAGTTAATTTGAATATTTTGATAATTGGTTTATTATAGAATTTTGAATGATCATTTAGTTGAATTTTATAGTTAATTGATAGTGATATTTGAGGATTTTGATTATTTGATTATAGATTAAGTTATTAATTTTAGTTTAGAATTATATTAATTATGGAGATTAATTTGATTATAGAATTTTAATTATTAATTATGGTATTTGATTGGTTATAGAAATTTAATTATTACTTTGATTAATTTAGAAGATATATAGTTAGAATTTTAGTAAATTATTGATTATTGGGTTATTAGTTGAT